>JANQBS010000149.1:0-99845 GCA_033085395.1 Xanthoparmelia taractica
AGAAAATAATATATTATAATTATTATTCTAGTTATTATTTATTAGAATAATTATATTTACTTAGCGAGATTAAATTAAAAGGAAGTTTATCTTAATATCACTTATTAAGTGCCGAAGTTTAATAATTACTTAAGCTAATTTCGCCTTAACTTATATATTAATCTAAAATTTTCTTATCTTATTCGTCACCTAATATAGAAAATAATCTATATTATAAAATATTCCTATATATATTAGAAATTTCCTAGATTATTTTATAATATTAGTAATTTCTTATCTTATATCTTTATAAGTAATCTAATATAATCCCCTTATAATATTCTTTCATAATATAATATAATACGATATAATATAAAATATCCAATCAAATATACCAGACCTTTCCGGCCCGTAGCTAGGTATAATACTAGATATTAGGGCGCTGCTAGTATAATAGTTAGAAAAGCGACCTTAACTATTAAATTAGTTAGGTCTCGAACTTCTAAGACTAATACTAGCTCGTCGACTTAAAAGAAAGTTGCTAGAGCTATAGGAATGTGAGGAGTTGTGAGGCTTATAGGGCCTAATAGGGTCATCGCACTATGAAGCGCGATACCCCCGAAGCTTTTAACCTTATAACCCAGTGATAGCCGCCTGACAAGGAATCTCTTATATTATAGAGGGCGATAAAAGTTAGATTATTAATACGTAAATAATTAATTAATATATAAAGTACTTGATACTCTTCTAGGTTGCGAGAGTGAAATATAATATTATTATCTAAAGTAATCTAAGAATTAGACGTTGAAGGCGAACGAATAGAAATATTAAGAGTAGTACTACGACGAAGGGGAATTAAAGGAGTTAGCTCTAAGCTAACTAGAGAACGATCTCTTTAGACTTTATTATTCTAACTCGTAAACTTAGATACGAGGTTCGAAAAAGTATCTATATCGATAATAGAAGTAGATAAAGAAAATAGTACGTCTTTCGAGTGAGTAGTAGATATTGCGTATATCTTAATTAGCTTAGACGTGATTACGATACTATATTTATCGGGATATAGTATCTACTAGAAGTCTACGTTCGATTACGAAAATATTAATACGATAATCTTTACTTTAGCGTCTTTCTTATATACTTTATATTATTTTTAATACTATTCTCTATCTAATAAGCTCTCTTTAAAAGCTTCTTCGTCGATACTTCTTTTTAGTCTATAATTATATAGATGTTAGGCCGTATGGAGTGCCGTTTGGGCTCCATATGAATTCAAATAGGGTGCGCCTTCCATGAAGCGCGGCACCCGAACCCATGACTTAATATTTTTAGTTCTATGGTACAATTGGAAAGCGCCCTCACAATAGAATAGAGAAGAAAGTCGAGAATAAATATTATAGTAATAGTAATTATCGCGGCGTATCGCTTCTCTTTATATTCTATTACGATAGTTATCTTCGAGACTATCTAAATAAGACTATATAAGAAAACGCGAAGGGCCCGCGTACACTTTTCTAAATATTCAATTATATTTAGAGTTAAGATAAGTAGAAGGATAAAAGATAAGCGTACTTATTCAGCCGAGGTGCTAATTACTCTAGTAAGGGTACTGCGCCACCTCTCTATCACCTAGCCCACACCTAAAAGCGGCATCCTCGGGTGAGCAGTACACTGAGCTGGGGGCAGATTTCTATCTTCTTTTTCTGCCAAGACCAGCCGATTACCTTATTCGTTACCTAAGGTACCATCTAATCTAATCTTTTGGAAGCTACGATGCTTTGTACCGATTGGAAGACATTGGTGCTCTCAAGTACAGACAATGAGGCTTGCGAAGGTTTTGGCAAAAGGATATCAAGTACATCCATAGAGACTCTAGCATGCCGCAAACGGATGTTGCATTCTCCTTCTCCTTTGTCCGCCCACTCAGCGCACCATAATGTGCTAGTCACAAATTCCTTTGTCTAACTGAAAACAGCGGACAGATGCTGGAAGCGACATTGAGCTTTTCATGCGGCGAAAATGACTTCTTTTTTCTTCGCGTATTCCACGTTCCAGGTCTTGGATGAAAATCTTTCGGACCTCAATACCACGAATCAAACGGAGCAATGATGTCTACTAACAAGCGACAGAATAACAATGAGGAAGCTCTCAAAGCCAATGACGAGCCTCGCTCTTCCTCTTTACGAAAGAAACCTCGATTGTCTTCATTGAAGGCACCGGTTAGAGAGGAAGAACAGATCGAACCTGTTGTGGTCCGGGACGATGGTTACAGGCCGCCCTCTGCTCCCATGCGGCTATTTCGGCGACATTATCAACTTAATTTCATCTCAGAGGACGTTAGGTCATCTAATCAAAATAGGGTACCACTTTCTGAACACACCCAGACGTTCATGCCATTTTCTCCAAACTCTTTTCCCTATTCTGGTCCTCCCAGATGGTTCGACGTATCTCCTGAGCCACAAGATGCGATTCTTCCAGTCGATGGCGAAACGTCTTTCTGGAAAGCCGAGCATACTGCATTCATCAATTCAGCCGCCGGCCTCGAAGGTGCGCACTGGATTGGCAAGCGGCCACTGGGGTCAGGGGCTTTTGGCACAGCAGGTCTTTGGGAACGGCGAGATGAGAACAACGTTGTGATTGAGGTATGCCGACATGTTAGTTGTATTTTGTTGAAGGGCTAACGCATGCCAAAAGCAAATCGTGATTAAAGAGAGCAAGACAGTATCTGCCGAGAGATGGACCGGAAAAGTCCCCGAGGAAGTCAAGATGATGCGAAGGATGAACAACACCAACTGCCAGGCTGTACCCAAATTGATAGCATACAAACGCTATATACATGTCAGGAAACATCGCATATACATGGAATTTTGTCCCTATAGTGATTTGGCAACGCTGAGTCTCAAATACAAAAGATTCAGGTTCGTGAATACTAGGACCTACGCTTTCGTATATTCGCCTGACTGATAAAGGACCTATTTTCCGGAGCCATTTCTATGGCACACGTTCAATAACCTGGTCAAAGTTGCTGCAGTGATGGAAAATGGTCCAGAAGATACCAGTTGGGGTTATCAGATTGTGCACCGGGATTTGAAGCCGGCAAATAGTAAGACCTTTCATCCAAACTTGCCCGGTCTAAGTTGGGTCCTAAACAATATGTGTTAGTATTTCTAGGCCTCGAGGACGAGGGTAACGGATTTCGAATCTATCCAGTCGCCAAGACTGGAGATTGGGGCCTAGCAATAAAAACAAAGCCCCGTGACCATAAAAATCCTCTTGAGCTTCGAGGCGCCGGAACGGAAGCGTACTACGCCCCAGTGAGTACCGTTCAAATCGATGATGACAGTCACTAACTTCTATGAAAGGAGCAAAGAATTCCCTTCTCCCAGGATGTCTTCAAGTCCGAAATAGCCATGCACCTAAACGGGACACGTCCATTACCCAAGCTATCTGCGCATACCAATGTATGGGGCATCGGCGCAATAATGTTCGAGTTACTAACAAATGAGTCCGTCGCTCATTATTTGTATAATGACGAATGGACTGTCAACGGGGTCTTCACGGACATTCCAAATCTCCGCAACCCAAAATATAGCGGCGTTCTAACAGAGCTGATAAGGCTTTGTCTTATGCCAGATCCATGGGATCGTCCAAGCATCGAAGAGCTTGAACTCAAGGTCGGAGCAAGGTGTCAGAGCATAACACAAGAGTATGCCGCCAACCCAAGCCTACAACAGAAAGACCGCCTTTACTATAAAGGAAGCGAGATAAACCAAATGCCGCCTGGCAATATGCATTACTGGAATCCAGTTATGAGCGTTGTGCCACACCCATCAGACCCACCAGATCCAAATGAAATTAAGAATCCTTTTACCGATAGCATTATATACCCACCATTCCCCTCATCCGAACTATATAGCTCAGAGGAGAAACGTGGAGAGGAACAGGATGGCAATGGCAATGATAGCCCTAATGAGGAGGATGACAAGAACAATAAAGTACCCAAGGGCCCAAGGGGTCATAGCGCCGGAACGCCTATTGTCATATCGGACGATCCTTCAAGCAGTCCCCGTGGCCGTGACATCCGAAATCCGATCATTATATCTGACAGCGGTGACAGAGAAGGAGGCAGTCCGGCAGAGGAGAATAACAGGAGCAAGGGGAGCAATAGGAGCGAGCACAGCAGGTCCTCCGAAGAAGGCTCCAACAATAGCGACGACAGCGCAGCGAGGCGTCGGATGGCTATAAAGAAACTTCCAGGCACTTGAGCACGGCAGTTGAGTACGGAGCCAATCCCGGCCGGGTATTTGCCTATCAGGGCGCTTTCTTGACCTCCAAGACCCTAGAGGCCCGATAGATCTCCGCTCGGCAAGGGAGCCGGGAGTATACACTATGCTGGGTTCAGGGATTGCATTTATGCCTCTCCCGCCTGAGCACCAGTTGTAACGCTTCGCGAATGCGCTGCCCCTCGATTGTATTTTGCACTGTCGAGTCAGTGTTCCCAATCAAAGCTCCTTCACGCACAGGTGTAATATCTCCAGGCAACAAGTAGACATCCACTTACATAAACAGCCGGCGTCAAAGCTTTAAGCCTTTCTAGCAATCAATCGAAACCAATTTACCCATTCAGCCTTGAAACGGACCACTGCCAAAAGGAACGGAGCCCCATCAACGTCAATGTGGGAAATTCATCATATCGTTGACATCGCATTCACTTTGCAAAGATCCGTTCCTGGATAGCAGCCCTATGATATCTCTGTTTTATGCTCTTGTTTGATGAAATTGTGCTCGATGAATGATCAATGGGGTTGAGGGATACAGTAAGTACCTTCCCACCATATTTCCTTTTGGGTAGTCCTGATAACACCCCGCTCTAGGATCTTGCACACTTGTGCTTGATGGATAATAGATAAGCATCGAGAACACAGTACCTACTGAATCGGAGTGTAAATATTTCGCGAGAGGTAACCAGCAAGCTCAATTCATTTCTCCTTGACAGTCTTGTCCAGCACTGTCTGTGACTTGGAGGAGAGCAGCGCGATGTGGATGATGATACAGGAATGGGCTTTTGCCGAAGATCATGTATGCTAAGGACTACAATTCATACATGGGTTCCAAGCGCTTTCAATATCTCCGATTGACAGAAGAAACATGATGCTGATTGCTGAGTTGCTGACTACGCGCCCATTTTTTAAGTTTGGAGTACCGCGCGCTATTAGCCGCTTTGTTTACGTCTATTCTCGGGCAGCTGATAGCTACCGGCCATTCGGGATTTGCGAACGCTGGGGCTCGAGCACAGATACCGATCATGGCCAAGACGGCCCTCAGCGGTGTCCATACAGCCGGGATATATGCTGACTTGACCCTAGATGGGCCCGAAATTGGGACGCTTGTCGTCATCGTTGATCGGGCGAAAAACTTACCAAACCGGAAGACGATGGGAAAGCAGAATCCTTATTGTGCCGCTAGATTAGGAAAGGAGGCAAAGAAGACCGAGACAGATAAGAGAGGAGGGCAGACACCGAGATGGTAAGCCATCAATTTCCATGACAGTAATACCATATTGACGTGCGTCAGGGATCAAGAGTTGCGCTTCACAGTCCACGACTCCCCTGACTACAATCAACTCAAAGTCTCTGTATTCAATGACGATAAGAAGACTGAACTCATCGGAGAGACATGGATCGTACTCGATCAGATAATTGTACCTGGCGGAGGAACAAATGATCTGTGGCACGGCCTCAATTGCAAGGGAAGATACGCAGGGGATATCAGAATTGAGCTTACATACTATGATACACGTCCAAAGCTGGAAAATGCAAAAGATCAACGTCAATCTGCTCCAGCCATAAGCTCTATGGACAAAGTAAGCAGTGGCCTTGGCGGACCGAGACAGCCCAAGCAAGTCAGGAGGAGGCCTTTGCCCGCGGACCCGACCGACCCTTCTCGCTCCTCACCCCTTCCTCAAACACCTCCTCCAGCTAGTCAGACTCTCTCTGGCTCTCAGCAGCGTTACGTTGAGTCACCCGATGATTACAATCTTCGGTCTACACCGCCACCAGATAAACGAAACCACCGTCAACAAGATGAACAGTCTCAAAGCTCGCCTTTAATCAACAGCCAGCAGCCCCAAATACCATACAACGGCAGCACGAATATGACACCGGCTCCAAATCAGCCCAGTCTCGACACGTATGACCCTACCACACAAGTTGATTACCGACAAGTCAGCGCTCCAATGCTCAGCCAAAGCCCACCGAATGAGCAATTTTATGATCAAGAAGATGAATACGGTACAGAATACATGGAAGATTGGCATTCGAGGCCGATAGCGCAGCCGTTGCAGAATGGCATGATTCACTCCAATTCTTCGCCAGCATTGATAGATCCTAGACTTCGCCAGAAACCGATTTCACCTGCATGGCTAGATGCGGAGACTGTGATGGGTGATGAGGACCCCTGCCCGCCTCCGCCCCCAGCTCACCGGTCCCTTCCCCTCACGACGCCTCTAAATGCACGTGCCCGTGGCACAGGCAGTATCACTGGCAGTCCGCTGGCTACCGTCCAATGCCATTCTGCTTCTCAGGGGTATCAACCTCCAACATCGCCTTCTCATTCGAGAATCCACCCGAATCAGGGTATGCCACCTAGCCTTGTTCCTGGCTATGAGCCTAAATTAGCTGAGGATGAGTCGAGAAGAATGTACGAAAGGCGCATGGGCGTAAAGGAGCAGTTCATAAATCAGCCGCTTCCTCACGCTCAATCTTCGTCGTCAACAGCTCAGTCAAGGCAGCAGCCGTTGTCTCGAACTTTTGAGAACATACAAGAAAGGCGAGCGCACCGCTACTCCGCCCCAGTCGAGCGGTATTCCAGTTCAATGTCTCATCCGCGAGCTGCAAGCCCAGATCGTCGAACTCCTGTACGCAAGTCCGTAAGCCCACAGCCAGCACCTATAGAGAAAGTACAGCAATCCGGAATACCCTTCTCACCTGATTCATTTGATGCCTACAACCCAGCCATCAGCGCTGCAAACAGCGTGAATGACCCAGGCGCGAGGTACAGCACTCCAGAGCAAGCCCAAGAAGCTTCTCGACAGCATGAACGACAGGAAAAGCTTGGTGATGGACCTATCATTGGCAGCGACGGACGAATTATTGACCCATCAGACCATCTACCAACGGATACATGGGCTCCAGAACCGGAGCAGAAGACACCGAGCCGCCGGGGTCCGGAGGTCACCGTCAGGTTCAGGAACAGCCCACAAGGCGCGCAACCAATGCCGTTAACGGGGCGTAGACCACTCAATGAAGCTCGTACTCAATCTGCATCCACTCCACTGTATGCGCACAATGTAGGGAACAGCCCTTCAACTCCGCCGAATCGGAACCGTCTACAGCAGTATCCAAGGATCTCGCCTGGCAACATTCCGCCTCCTGTGCCCGGGAAGGTACCCATAGGCGGAGGCAAAGAAGATTGGGGTGATGCATTGAGTGAGGAGATGCGGAGGATCGACATTGGATCCGGCAGGAGAAGAGGCTTTGGGCCATGAACATTCGATATTTAGGCAGGGAATTTTTGCAACGCCCATCATAATCAAGGCTAGAATTAATATACATAGATGCATCGAATGCAGTGTCTACTCGACATCTCATTGGTTTGAATGTAATCGGATCCGCTTAGTCATGCGTCCAAACCTCTTTCTTCGCAGAACATCCCTCTCCACCTACTCTACTGTAGACGAATACCACCCCTCGCCCAACCTAAGCAATGTCCTCACCCGCCACCGACACCGACGCCCCTCCCCCCTCCTCCCCCTCAATCTTAAACTGGACCCTCGGCTTCCTCCTCGTCGGCCTCGCCTGGGGCCTCACGACCCCCTTCATCCGGCGCGCGGCGCTCCACTTCCATCCTCCCCCTCACCCTTCCCTCGAGCGCATCGACACACGATCAAAGGCCGGGTGGGTCAAGTGGAGGGTTCTGAAGGCGGTGTGGACGGTTGTGGATTTGTTGAGGAGTCCTGCGTATGCGGTGCCGTTGGTTGTGAATTTGACGGGGAGTGTGTGGTTTTTTTTGCTGATTGGGAGGGCTGGTAGGTGCTGCTTTTTTTTTCTCTTGGTTTGGGGGTAGAAGAGGAAGGAGGATATGGGGGCTGGAGGATGGGTCTCGTGGGAGAGGAGACTGGAGACGAAGCGGGTGATGGTTGGGGACTATGCTTATGACTCCCTTTGCAGAACTAAGCCTTACGGTCCCTATCACGAATTCTTTGGCGTTCTTGTTTACGGTCTTGGGGGAGTGGTGGGCTGAGGGGAAAGTTATATCCAGAGGCATGTCTCCTCTTCGTCAACTGCGAGACTGAGGGTCTGGGAATTGTTGCTACTTGCTGATGACGGAGATGCAGATACCTGGATTGGCATGGCGTTTGTCTTGGGTGGTATTGCGCTTTGTGTGCAGTCGAAGAATACTTGAGTACTGAGTTCTGTGGATATGGATGATTTACGGGGCACTGGCTATCCTATTGTTGCAAGATGATGGGCTGGAACCGGACAAGGTGTGCCCATTTCATATAGCATTTGAGTTGGGGAAGTACAGGGCTACAGGATAGATGCTAGAGCGATCCCTTCTCGCAAAGCCTCAAGCGTACAAGGCGGCCATAGCAAACCACCCAAACAGGACACCACGGCTCAATATGTTGTCAGTGTCAAATCGATGTACCCATCTCAAAGGAAGCCTAGGTTAGAAGCATTACGAACGGAGGAGGGAGCGGTTATGAAACTATCACGGTATGATTAAATATGTATCCCATCGGTTGTCAGAGTCAGGAATTCAGGTGCCAAGACATTTTAGAGGAAAGGCGCCAGTCGATGAGACAACTGCTGTATTGGGATTGCATGTATTCGCTTCGCTAATCTGCTTGCTGCTAAAAAGCCTGACCGGTCGGTTCATTTACTATTGTACACACCATAATCTACCACCTTGAATAGGCCCTAATGAGTATCAGGGCCGGGAGACTTGTGTTGATAGCGGCGCTTTCCCCGACCTTTGGTATGCCCTTCGTTGACATTTGTGCCACTAATCTCTGAACTCTCTTCAGTCGGCCCTCGCGTCTCACTGCTGCCGGAAGGCCTGGCACGCCCTGGAGGCTTGTATACCTCTCTGTCGGGTCGCCGGCTTGCTGTCGTGTTGACCGCCTTGGTGTTGCCGATATCGGTAGCTGAACTTGGGCCGGCACGAGACGCCTCTGCTCCGATGTTTGACGCGATGCTGTTGTGATAGTGTTCCTCGTGTGAGTGCTGCTCGGTGTAAGGTTCAAGCCTGGCAGGATCACGCGTTGTCGCTGTGGGATATTTTCCTCCGTGTGAGCTGGCGTTGTTGGCCCATTGACCTGAGTGTTGGACAGATGGCTGGGCTGTAGATATGTCCATGTTACGGGAACCATGAATCAGTCCTTCGAGTTCTCCTGCTGGCACCCGCTGGTACCAGGGCCCCCAGTATTCGCTCTGCATGAACCAGCGAGGGACCTTGCGAAGGCCAATTCTATCAAATTCCGCTTGCGTAACGGGCATTTCATGCTTGTATCTGCACCCGGTTTGCAGAAAGCCACACTCTCCTTTTGAGATCCAGTGATTGCAGTGTGTCTTCTGTCGTACAAGAGAATCTCCAATGTTGGCAAAGTTGGCGGCTGGTTGAGTATCTTCGGCCGCCAATACTACACCATCCTTCTCGCAAATTAATTGGCCATCCCTGAAGGAGGCTTCATCTTTGCTTGCTGGTGTGTCAGCTGGCGGAGTCGGCAGGTCCATGCATAGTTGGAATTTCCCACGGACGCCCTTGTAAAGAAGGTCGCACTCGCAGAGGTTAAATCCTGCTTGTTTGAGCAGGCCGGATGGCAAGCGAATACTCTGAGTACCAGCCATGGCGAGATGTTCAGCGTGATTTTCAATGCACAAGGATTGGATTGGGCGAAGTATCGCCGCGAACGCTCCCGTATACGTCAAGCTGGCCCCCGTTTCGACTGCGAGCTGCTCGATAATGCAGCTCTTGAAATTGTCGTCGGACTTCTGAAAGCGCGTCTCCGTCATGGATACAGTCGCAGACCCAATTTTCTCCGGCTGGAGATTTTCGGTAGTGTCAAGATTGAGAAATTCTATAGCTACAAGGTCAGTGCAGAGCTTCGGCACAGCAAAGTGGATGTCGTGGGTACCTAGGTCAGTTGCTAACAGCTCTATGAAGTATGTCTCAGGAGGGGTAGCATCTGGATCATCAACTCTACCCTTATCCCCCTCTTCTTTGAAGACTCGAGAAAAGAAGTGTGGTCCAATGCTCATCAAAACTGTGCTTTCTTCGGAAGGTTGTTGTGCACATGAGGCCATGGCTGCTTTATATCCCGTAGAACGGGATAGAGCCAGCACTTGTGTGGGCCGTGTTCAGAGTGGGTGTGAGTGTTTGTGCTTCATGTGTAGGAGGGTAAAACTGAAAGATTCTAGCAGACTGTGAGACTGTGTTTAGGTTTGTCACTGTTGTTAAATAAAGGGAGGATCTCTCGGCGGAGAGCTAGGCCAAATACATGACCAGTGCCCCGACGAACGCGCTAGCCTCACGTTTCGTTGGGAACTTAGGTTCTTGCACGTTCACTGAGCACACTGATGTATTGTGCCCTTTGTCCCTCTGGCTAATCGTCTAAGAAGTTCTGTCACAGGGGGAAGGTTTGGATAATAGCCGACATCTCCGCGTCTAAGGCAGGGGTGGGCATTGATCCTTTTGTATACCTATCGGGTTCTTGCATCGGGCCTGCTTCTGATTGCTTAAGGTATGCTGGAAATGCCCAGAAGAGGCTAGGTCATGGCTTGCAAGTCCCAATACTGACTGCTATCTTAGGATTCACAGCTATAGTGGAGGTTTTTTTTCTTCCACATCCACGCAGTCCGTTCATCGTCTACAAGTTCATTGCTCAAGCTTCGGAATCCATCACTACTCATTGGTATTCATGGTGTGGCTTCACCGCTTTCGAGGTATTTGAATGGGGTTACCCGTCATTTAATGTAGAATTGAGCTAATCTTACCTAGACATGAAGATCACTATCTAACATCATAGTCTGATAGCGATCGGCTGTTACATTACTCCGGCCTACTAGGCCGGATTCGTGATCAGGTCTCTGCCTAGTGACTACTCAGATGGCATCGGTCCCAGAAAGTGCCGCCGATTGGACGAATTCGCCTGACAAGGTGAAGCTTCAGGGGCTTGCCTTGGCCATCACGACACTGTTGATGGCTTCACACAATACATCAGCCCATTGGCGTGGATTGGGTCTGAGCAGGATATTGAGGGAGTAGAGATTATACTCATATTACAGATGACTATCCAGCATCACAAAGAATTGTACAATTACAACCGCCATTTTCGCCCATCTTTTGCCTTTCTGGTATGCCAAAGCCCTTCCTCCTTTGCCTTTCGAGTCCAGTTACTTTTCTCCATAAGTCTGGAAGCTGGGCCACCCGTACTCTTCACCACCGCGTCCTGGCTAGGCCAGTACTTTCTCAAAAACATGACCCCGGTTCTAACCCCCAAGGCTTTTCTCCTCGGTGCTGTCAACCTCTTCACAGATTCTTGCCACGGTCTTTGGCTTGGCCTTTGATCCATAGCTGCTTGGTTCGTGTTCATTCGGGCGCTTTGTGATAAGTTCTTATTCTGGAGTTCTGCCAGCAAGTCGTGGAAATATTTGCGCTCCACCTCCGCCGCTTCCCCAGATGCAACGGAGTCCAGTAATGCCTCTGTGCATCTACCTTCTGCGAGCCAGGTCCTCATCTTTTCGTAAACGGCAGGAGAGTTCTGATTCATCGGTTTCCTAGAAGCCAAGCAAACCCGATTCACAAGCTGCAGTGCGTCGCTAGGGAAGCATTGGCAACGACACCGACTGAATCCTGCAAGCCTAAAGAAATCGCGGTACCACCTTTGTGATACATCGCTAATGTCCACCATCGCAAGGTGTCCAATAAACCTGTTGATACAGGTTTCACGAATGCACCTCAACAGTTCAGCAAATATCTGCATGTTGAGAAAGCGATCATTTGTATTCGCTTGCATCAACTCTATGGTTGCTTCCCAGTATCTTGATAAAGAAGTGCTGACAATGGCCTTTCCAATGACGAAATACCGCTCCAGAGAAGCTTGCGCATCTGGTGGATCTACTCGAAGTTGTTATCAGCATGACCTTTCTCAAGCTTGGCTTGGCGAAGCACTTGATCCGAATCCTAGCACTTCCACTTCAATTTCTAAAGTTCTTCCAGGTTTTAGTGCATACGAAGCTCTGGTAGAGTAATCCTCTCCAAGCGATTTGAGAGCCGACATCTCTCTCGTTTCATCTCCGTCCTCCAAGTTCTGCATTGTGGGCTCGGTGCGCTTTGGCTTTGACTGTTGGCGGCAACTACCAGGATACTATGTATATGTACAGTCATGTCGAATTCTTTGTCGACTGAGCTGCTTCTATATGAAAAGTGAAGGTGACACAAACTGACAATCACAAGATCAGATGACCCGGATGACCTTGTGAATAAGGTTTTGCTTGCCTAGTTCTTCTCAACTTCATTCCGGACCACTCAATGCCCGCCAGCTCATCAACTTTGCCACCAACTCTCATAACACTTTGGATCTCAGTATTTGCATCCTAGCTCAGCCGGCCAATTCATCTTCATCTTCATCATCAATAAAATCCTTTTCTTCACCCTCGTCCCACCTTCTTGCCGTCTCTATTGATCCCTCACGATTTCCCAAACACCACTGGTCATCATAATCCACCTCATAAAGACTAAACTCGGGACAATTGCACGGTTTGAAACCAATACATGTCAACAGTTTCCAGACCTCAGTTTCTCCAAGCCTATCCTTGTTCACCACGATATGGTCTTTGCACAACATCTCGAGTGGCCCTGAGTACCACAGCATTCTCACCACAGCTACACACACCTGCTGGTTAAGGAGTGGTTCATCGGTGAGTCCTTCCAGCTGCTCAATGCTTGTTTCAAATGATTCTCCATGCTCTACGGCCCAGCGCTTGATCTTGATAGTACATACGCCAACCAAGGCACGGTCTTTGGGAACTTTTTTTGGTTCGAGATCTGCTCCCTTGTAAGAATACCGCCACCATGCTGATATACAATAGCAGCTGCCCGTGAACAGAATTACTCGCCTTTCGCCCAAACTTGTATCTTCATTCCCGTGGTATCTTCACCTTCGTGGGCAAAATCCTCCGCCGGCTTGTATTTTAAGAACATTCTCAATCCAAAGGGTTTGAACTTTGAAAAGCTGCGAGGAATGTGATCAGGCCGTGGGACAGACCGTGGAGGTGGCGGCATTTGGTTTGCCGTCATAACAGCTACCGGAGCCTTGCCAGTCATCTTTTTGTAGACGGACGTACTGGTATCCTGGATACTTTGAGTCACAGAACAGGTCCACGCGTCTTTAACGATCCAAACGTGTGCGCAGATAGCCAGCGACAACAACAGCGAAAGACGGAGCGATGCCGAATATAAAATATATACAACAAGACAGAGAACAGACCATCGATTCCCTTACAGAATCCTCGTACAAAATCCTCACTTCTCGCCCGCGGATCCCCAAACAAAGCCCAACGTCAAATTCCATCCAGCCATACTCGTCCATACTACCGAACACCCACAATACTTCTCGTACATCATCCCGTCCATTCTATCCTATAACGCGTATACAAGAAAATAACACCCCAAAAACGACAAAGCAGTGCACTCTCTGCCCCTACCTTATCCTATCTCATCTCATCTCATCCCCCTTCCCACTTCTTCCGCACCCCCTTCTCCCTCCTCCAACACTTTATTTCTCCCCGACCCCCAAGACATCGCAAAAACCCACTCGTCACCCAAGCACAAACTCACCACTCCCAGATCCCCAAACCGAACCAAACCAAACACCGCAAGAAGCCCAACAGTTCACAGCCGGCCTGACAACTCAATTCTCACCACACGCCCTAGATAGAGCCTCATAACCGCAGCGCATTTTTCTTTGCCGTGAAGCGGCTTGTAGTTGCTACCTTCTGTTACAAAAACGCCCATTCATAAGACGAGGGTTTATTTATTTCTTCTGCTAAGCTCAACATACTACCGTACCTGCCTACTTCAAAGCCATCAAATCCTGCAAAAGAAAAAAACAAAAAAACAAAAAACAAAAACCAAAAACAAAAGCAGCAGCCATCGATCGCGATCACTACAGCCATAACCACGCAGTAACAGTAAAACATGGTCCATTCCCCACCGACGAACCACCCCCACGCTCGATGAGCTGGTATGCGGCCGTTACTTTATAAAGAGTCTTTGTTCCAACTCCACGGTAGCTGTCGATTTGTTCTTCTTCCCAACTTCCTTCCTTGCTTCACTGCAAGCCAGCAGTCGGTTCCGTGATCAGGAATCATGAACGCGGGCGTGTACTGTTGTAATCTCGTGCAAAGGAGGGGGAAAGACGGTTGGTTCGTCTTACATAGGTAGGTAGATGCGTAGGTAGATAGGTAGGTAGGGAGGTAGGGAGGTAGGGAGGTGGATAAGTAGGTAGATGAGTAGGTAGATAGGCATATGAAAAGGTAGATGAGCAGGTAGATGAGTAGGTAGATAGGCATATGAGAAGGTAGATGAGCAGGTAGATAGAAGATTCATAATCTACGTACAGTAGAAGGACAGTCTCGAAAAAGGGTATCAGAGCGCCTTTGGAGAGGGGGGGGGCAAAGACAGTGCAACCCCCGTCGTCGATTCCCTTTAGTGTTGGTTGGAAACCACCCATCCTTGTTCGGCAAAGGTCAACTTCTCTTCGCCACGCATGTATTACGCTCATTTAAGAAGGCCAGACCACAGATTGAACAATCTTCTACATTCACCGTACCCAAGTCCCAATCAACCAACAGCTCCATCCTGGATCAACCATGAGCCAACATGCCAGCCACAACTCCCTTAATCTCTGCATCGCACTAAGAGAAATCCCTCTGGCACCGATCGAAAAGGCTCTTCGTTTTCCCTCGCCCATTTTAGATGAGCGCAGAAAAGTAATCCGCCAAACCCCCACACTAAACGCCCATCGAACCATGTATGGTTATCTCTAACAGATCGCAAGAAGTCCTCAATCTCAAATACCCACTCCTCCTCCATTACCACCATAGTCTCCCTCCCAAACTAGACCCTGAGCGTATACTTTATGAAGAAATACATTGCAACGCCAACCTACTTGATGCAAAAGAACATGCCGCATCCCTCCCGTCCCGGCGGATTACCGAGATAAGAGCTGCTCGATTGCGATCTAAATTTTGGTGTGACGTGATGAGTTCCCACACCTCGACGACGATTTCGGCAAGAGAGAGATTGCCGCTTTCCATTCAGGAGTAATGATAGTAGTGCATAGTATAGCAGATCTGTTGATACTCTTCTATTCTCTGCCACCACTCTTTCCCGTGGCTTGACAGTTGGTGAGTTGGCTCAAAGATTAGTGTCCACGCTTTTCGCAAATACATGAAGGTCATGTGCCATAGCTCTGCCGTGTTTTCCCGTCTCGGCACATTCCATTCGATACGCTTGTACTGTTATATTAGATACGATCTTCTCATGCAAGCCATTCCGGCTCCAGAGGACTCTTGAAGAATAGAGAATCCACAATGGCGGGCTTCCGAATCCTTTCCGTTCTGTGCTCGAGAGCCGCAAACGTTGACCGATTTGGTGCAAGAGCCAAATTTCCACCAGGAACAAAAAGAAAAAAAAGGGGGAAAAAAAATAAAGGCTGCATCGTCACTCTTCGATGCCGAAACGCGGCTGAGGCAGAAAGCCTTCAAAGTGAGGACCGTAGCTTGGGCTGGGGTGCTTTCGGCCGTTGCGCAGAGAGCTTGCTCTTAGTGGTTACAACATGACCGCGGACGAATTTGTCATTTCCAGCACTGGCAGGTAGGATAAGTGCGATGTGAATGACGCCAAATCATGCCGCTTAACGGCGTGACCTTCACTGGGACCCCAAATCTCATAGCGCGATACACTCAACGCACTGATTTGTGACTCGATAAGATGGATGCAGCGACCAGGCTCTACATTAGATCACAGTAGGGCCGACGCGTCGTCCCACTGCCTTACAAAACCGATCCGTCTATTCACCCTTGCGCTAGTGCGCCATAAGGGGAGAAGAACAACACTTATGCTGCCACCCGGATGGGAATCGTCCCAAGCCACTTTTGTGCAAACATCTAGATGAACCAAGCTCCCGGAAATCCCAACAGATTTTTGATGGAAAGTAGGGAGCGGCATCCTTCCGAAGACACTTCCAATGAGATTTCACGACACATTGTCCCGAAAAGACCTGTTGGAGTTCGCCCGAAATTCGATTCCAATTTGAGATAGTCGAGGGGCGCTCCCTCGGCATTCTCACGCCCTGAATTCTCGAGTAGCGATGTCTTCAGCAGTTGAAAGTAGAGAATGGAGTATCCGTGCTTGTTTCTGTCTCTGCCACTGGACGCAGACACCTGGGATGCTTGGGACTCACGGACAATACCTCCTGGCGCCACCTTGCGCCCAAGTATTTGGCAAGAAAGGGGAGGCCGATACAAAGAAATTATCATCGTCAGTGTGCATCCCCAATGCCGTCTGAACCATGCCGTATCAAGGCATCTGATACCGGGTGCTCTCTCTTTTTGACCAATCGTGGTTAGGCCAATCAGATTCGCGAACTGCAGCCAGGATGCATGGAGGCGCACTTGCAGAAGGTTCTCGTCGATTTGTATCGAGGTTTCAGGCCGCCACCAAGATAGAAGCGTGGCGCTAGAGATTGCTTTCTGGGTTTTGCGGAACTGCAAGGGGCGTTCCCCGGTTTAATTCGACGGGATGGCGCAGGAGGCTTTTCCGAGCCTTAACACACTTCCTCAGCCAAGGCCATGGAATTGGACGGCGAAAATTATTTCTATGGCAAGTATTATAAACACTGCCCTGCCGATTTTGATAGACACGTAAGGCGTCCTGAGGCCATCCAGAGAGCGTTGATCGGGACCCTTCTGAAGTGGCGCCAATGCTCGTGAAGCTTATAGCTTTTCTTTGCACTTTCAAAAGCACCATGTGCCACTTACATAAAAGGCTACTATCTCTCGCGTCGATGGTCTAGGCCATCGGTCCTCTCATCGGCAATCGATGTGCAGCCAGGCCGACGACTTCCTAATTTGACCGATCTCATCTTAATCGCAATCTTCCGGGCGTGCCTACATGCACGATTCGATACTTTACGATATCATGCGCAAGTCTCCACAGAGTTCATGCATGTGTCCAAAGACGATCGAAGTATAGATCGCCAGCGTCCAGAATCGAGGATCAGAAATGACTCCAACGAACGGGGGAAGGCAACACTGAATCGTAGCAACTGTGGAATACGACAATGGCACGAGCGTCGACGAAGAGAATGTCGGGCACTTGAGCATCGGATATGTTCGAATTAAATCAAGGACCCGTTGAGATTTTCTCACCGCCATTGGTTCCGCGTCATTGCTGTTCATTCCGTGCGCTTGCTGTCCGTCGCCGTTCAGGTTTCCTTGACGCGATCAGTAGCAGTGGCGTTGTGCACTATCGCTCATGCGTCATGGTGTAATTGTGGTGTAAGAAGTGGAGCATTCTGTCATCTGTCACTATAAGTACATTGGTTCTCTTATATCAGGGTTACCTCTCACCGAGTCCACTGTCTGCCAGGAGAGAAAGCATTGACCATCCTGCATCGCCGTACAGCCGAGCAGACGCATAAAAGTCACTCAGTTTCAAACCCAAGCATGGCTCCAAGACCAAGGCCACCGCCTGGACCGCCCCGTCCACCCTGGCCAACCCCTCCACCTTCTCCTGTGAACTCGGATATGACCACAAGCATCTTCCGTAATCTGGGTCTCGACAAATTCTTCTCAAGTCCACCACATGTCTTGTCGAGCTCCTTCTGGACCCATTCAGCTACCTCGCCGATCTTCTCCGGATTCACCAACGGCACATGGCCACCCCCGATGCTTGCAAAGTCTTTGATACCGGCAATAGCCACCATACACTCTTGGAATTCGAGTAGGAGAGGATTGTCGAAGGTGCGAAGGCGATATGAGGATGGGATGTCATTGTACGCGAGGTGTGTGAAGGGGAAGCTAGGAGCACTGTGGGGTTTCGATGGCCAGACCGGCGGCCAGACAAGGGGAAACGGAGATAGAGTCGTGTTCTAATGGCTTAAAAGATTGACTAAAGGTAGAAGATCTTTAGCGAGCTCAGCGGAATCGAGTTCGGGAAGATGGTTCTAGAAGCGGTGACGGTCGTCTGGGAATGTGGTGAGGTTATGCTGTTAATTGAGAGTTAGTATGGTGTTGCCTCATTAATGTGAGATGGAGAGAAACCATGAGATTGCATCGAAAAGACCATTGCATGTGAAACTCTGATGTTGTCTTCCAAATCCTGAGCTCTACTTCCATAGATTACTCCTCCTGACGGGTTCCACTCGTTATTCACTGCAGACCAACAGCTTACACTCACAGGCAGTACCATCCCGGCAAAAGTTCTTGCTAATGCTTCCAGCTCATGCCGAATTGATCAATGTATCTAGATGTTCTGTTATCTCGATGCCTTCAAGGTCTTGCAGCCGGCAAGCACTCGATAAGATTCGGCCTAGACCATAGCGCGTACAGCTGAAAGATCGATGGAAGAAGCGAGAATTGCAGGAACAGTACCGACGGGCAGTAGCGCTGGTAATCCGACATCGTAGTCACCATTTGTCGGCTCTTAGCGAGTGATGACATCACCTGAGCCGTCTGTTAAGCTCCGTGGGCGAGGATCAGTGAAGGGTTGCTCTAGCTGGCTTTGATGATGGATTCGAGCCTATACTACTGGTAATGGATGGGATGCTGGCTGTTTTAGTAATCAGCTTCCTGGCATAACTCCCCTTCAGATGACTAGAGAATGCTTGTTGAACCCCGTGGTCCGTCCATTCCTCGCCCACAAGATATGGGCCATAGGAAAGAAGAGCCAACGAGGATCGTGCGTGGATGCATTGTTCGTGTGGATGTTGGTGAAAGGAACTGTGTCGAGGACGACGACTGACTAGTATGGGTATGAAGGGTTGAGACTGGAATATCAAGTAAGGAAGGAGACTTGAGGACAGGGAAAAGATTTGCTTGCGAAGCTTGGACCAGACAGCGGAACCTCGCCCGCTATTTCCCTGTAATGAAGCTGTAGCCTTCAGAAGCGGAAAGCGCTGCAATATACTCGTAGGCATGGTGCTGGCGCGGCCAGCATCAGTATACAAGACTGCACATTTGTCATGTGTTCAATAGCATTGAGCTATTGTTCCATCTTACTGTTCAGACTACCCAGCTTATCCTGATGAGGCAACGCGTTGCAGCCGTGGCGCTAAGAAAAGAGGAGAATTGAGTAACAGGGAAAGGGCCTGCGCTTGCGAATGGAGAGTAGAGCAGTAGCTTCCTAGTATTAAGAAGTCTCGAAAAATACTACATTCATCCACCCACCACCTACCATCCCGTTTTCAACAGCACAGTGCTATCCATATTCCTCGAGAGTGTAGCAGGTGTGGTTGGTTAGTGCGAGGTCACAACCTAAAAGTACATCATTCATGCGCTCTACCAGCTCGCATATGGCCAGAAGCATAGTGTTCCACCTTCCAACGATATCTTTTCTCATCTCCACGCTGGACATGATGCTCCTTTTTTGCTCTCAATGAGTGGACACTTTCTAGAGGTACTTCACTTTTATTGCATACCTTAGGTAAGTACTTTATGATGATAGCGATTGGTGGGGAGAGCTTTCCACGCCGGACGCGGTCGGCAATCGGCAGCGACAAAACGAAACTAGCCAGAAAGGGAATAGACTATTTGCGAATAAGGGGACTCGGCGTCGGAGTCAATCACACGATCAAAAAGACTTGCAGATTCATTCATCCCGAGCCAGCTTCGTTTATTTTTATCCCTCATCCCAATTGGATCCTTATATTAGTAATAATCACATGACGGACCAATGCCCCATGTCTGCATGTCTGCTGGCTATTGTAGCAATTCGCTATCGGATGAGCCCAATCTCATCTCACTGACAAGGTCAATGTGCTATGTACCTTGGCCAGGGTTCAGCATCAGATGTCCTTCTGACGCCTGACATGTGCGGCGGCACTACAGGGACCTACGGGTGGTGTCAATGTTGCAGGTGAAACGTGTTGTCGGGCCAAGATGCGGCCCCTGCAGTCTGTGAGGCATTGCCTCCTATTGATGCTACGCTATGTATGATGCCAACAGCTTCAAGACTCCACTAGAACAGTTGCAGCAAGTTCACTGTTCTTGGAATGCCTGCCTGGTCTTTTGCGCTGCGACTGGCTTCTCGATTGCAATTGCTCTGTTAGCTGGCAACGCTGTGGTATTGCCGCGAGCATTCACAGATGAGTCTATAGAGGTAAGACGAGAGTCGAAGTGAAGACGACACTCTCCTGCTTGGACATGCCAGAAGAAGCTTGCCACTTGCCTACTCCGATTGGCCTGTTGTCGACCTTCTTCACTTCTCTGTTGGTGTGTGAAGAAAAATGATGACAAATTACCTATTTTGGATAACAACCCAGTCCGTCATTGGTCCGCAATCTCCCCCAGGGAGAGGGGTTAATGCTTTTGCCTCCCATAGGCTATACCGAATAGTCTTGGCGCAGAATTCCCTTGTGTGAAGTGACTCTGTTGAGGGGGAAAACTGGCTGTAGAAAGGGGTCACAACACTCCAATTCACCAAAGATTCCTCCCATTGTGGGGGGCTAGCTCTTAACACCTGATGCCTCCTCTTGTTTAGAAGCCCTCGTCTCTCCCCAAGTGCAACTCTTTTCCTACCCCCACCGCAACATCCAGCATCCGACTTCCGACTTCTCCACTGCAATTCCTGACTGTGACGACTCTTCACAACGATAGAACTTGCTTATCGGCTGCTTTCTTGCTCTTCTGCCTTTTTTCCACTCTCTTTCGTATCTGCTGCTATGTCGTCTCCCTCAAATGACCACTATGCGGGTCTCATGACTCCCTGGAAGCCCATAGCCGTACTCACGACGAAGGACGTTAATAGCCTTCGTAATAGGATGGAGGTTGATCACGGCACTCAGGTCAGTAATCTAGCCAGCATTTAGCAACATCGGTCAAACAAGCGTCAACTAATCCTATATAGGAAGGAGACAAAGCTGAAATGGATAGCAACGGCTCTGGCATTAGCTATGACAATAGGACACTGGTCAGTGACGCCGGCAGCGCTATGACAAATCAGGCTCAACGCTGACATTGCACAGAGTGGCGACGTAGACATTTCAGATACAGACAGCATCGAGGCCAACAACGTTGCCAACGGGGCCCAAGTTAGTACCACCGTTTGTCATTATAGCATGTTCAACGTCAGTGTTAATACTCCGCAACAGGAGGTCTCTAACCTGGGAAATCCCAGAGCTGCAGAAATCATCGATAACACCAACATTGATAGTAGCATTGGTGACGGAGCTCAGGTCAGTGCTACCAAACATTTACCACGTCGTCAACTCTAATGCCGATTGTTTACAGATTGGCGGCGCGGATATCATAGACACTGACAATGATCCGCCTCAACACATTGACATCAAATGTATGGCAGTCTCGACCTGCGTTGCAAATTCTGGGGACCACCGCAAGGTTGTCTCCCATATCTTCGGCCGCAATAAGGCTTGTACGCGAAAACTCCCCAAGAACCTTTGGATATTGTGGTGCCGTAAGCACTATCAGCGATTCAAGTACCGTGCTGAGGATGCTGAGAATTGGCACACCATACAACTGGGGCTAGTTCGCAACCAGCTTCAGACCTTTGAGGACTGGGGTGGGGTTCGCTGCTGGACGATATCTTTACGTAAAGCTGAGCAGGACGCTCTAGCTAAGGAGAAACAGAGTCTTGTCGCTCATACCAACCACGTCTCCGTTTGCTGGGAGCGTTTCTTGCTGCCTTATCTCGGTGTGAACAAGACATTCGCCCATGTCCGCCAAGTCCTCGAGGTCATTGACGGCAAATTCAACGAAGCAGAGTACCGCAAGCGCGACAAGAAGCTGAAGATGTTCCCTGGTGTCGAGTTCCTGCCTGTTGTTCAAAAGGCCAAAGAGGACCAGAAGCCTGCGGCCAAGAAGGGCGAGATCACGTACAAGAAGATCACGCTGGACCAGCCCGCATTCAACCGCAAGAATCGCGCCAACACCGAGTACATCAAGGAGATGGCCGCCAAGAAGCGCGAGACCTCCAATACGCCCAAGAGCTCTGGCACCCCGTGTGAGAAGGAAAATTACCCAGAAATCGACAATGACGCTGGTGCCTCTACTACAATCAAGCGCGAGACTTCCATCACAGACAATGCTCCTCCACCACTTGACGAGCACAAAGCGCTACCCACCAAGCGTCGTCGCCTCACTCGCGGCTACGAGAAGCACGGCTCCGACGGAGAGGAAACCACAGCAATCGAGAAAGAGGGGCGTGAAGGTGAAGAGTGAAAAAAGGCTGCTGCAAGGACATGTCTAGACAATAGACATCAAGCACAGGCGGAACAACTTTCTCAGGTCAATGCAGCAAACGAACGAGCGAGAGGTTGGTTGGGGGGGGGGGGAGGGGGGGGGTGTTTCTTTCTTCTAGTAATGTGCCACGATTGCTTTGAGCGAGTGCGGATGATGACGGTGGACACGAGTAAAGTGGAGAGAGAGCGCGTGCCTTGCAGTGATTAGCATAGACTTGTGGTAGTTACATTATCGAGCAAGCTATTTCTAATCATACCCATTTTTCTTAATGAATTGTGAGGTTGGAAGGATGCAGACTGTGATATTGAGGTGTGGTTTGTATGGCGGCTTGTTTCACGGACGGAGATGCTAGGATGGTACCACGAAAACCGTGTTTCAAGCGTCAGCGGCCACGGATAGATGGTCCTGTGTTTGAAATCTTCCCGGATGATATATGGAGATGAGTTTAGTGAGGTAGTGGGTAGCAATGCGCCATGGGGGATATGCCAGCCATACATACTGATTGGTTGTATGCGAAGAGACTCTGAGCCAGACACACGACACGATAGACAGTATATCATAGGGAACAGTGTACAGCCAGAATTGAAATTTTCTTCCTGGCAAGATATCCTACACTAGACACAACCGTCGACCATCACCACAGAGGATACTGCCGCTGCGCCGTAATGGGTCTATCAGGCAACGGCACCCAGACCTTCTTCCTCTGCCTCTTCGCCTCCCTGTCCTGCGCCTGCCGTATCCTCGTAACCTCTTCCTTCAGCACAACGGAGATACCTAGGACGAGAGTCAGTATTCATGTTCACCCGAGTGCCTAGATATCAGAGAGCAAGGATAGACTTACTGGTAGTGGGCAGCCTCATTCTATGCACCCGACCATATGCCCGATAATCGTACGCAGATCCAAACGGTCCCCTTCCTACCCATGCCTCATCGACATATATAGCTGTCCGGTCGGTAACCACCCTCTTCTTACCCTTTTTATCTTCCACAATCAATCTCTCCCCTTGCTGCTCAGGCTCTTTGCCCTTTTCTGCCGCTCGCGCCTCGGCTTTCCCCAACCCCATCCCCCTCATCACAATCGCCTCGTCCCTCGCATACTCCAAATGCCTCAAGACATCCTGCGCCGCCTTCTTCTTGCTGAACCGCATCTGCACCATCGCCTCGTTCAACGGCTTCCCCGCAATCTGATTCGCAAGCGGAAACAGCTTCTTCACACTCGTCTTGTACATTTCGCTCTTGCTCAGATGACTCCGCTCCGTTCTCGCTAGCTTCACCGCCTTGGTCATCCGGCCCCTGGCCCGAACTTCGCGAATCACCATCTTCCGCTGCCATCTGGCCCTAGCTGCGGGCGTCGGGTCGAGCACCGCTGCCATTCTATAAGGGTCGCGGGGTTCGGCGATGATACCTTCTTTTTCATATTGCGTTGGATCTGTTTTTGGCGAGATGGAGTCGAAGATGGAACCGGGTGCCAAATCGCCGGGTTTCCCGGGGGTGGTTTGCTCTTCTTCTTTCCTGGCTTTTTGGGCTTCGATCGCTTCGCGGAATTCGGGAGAGTTTGGGTCGACGAGTTTGGCTTTCTTGCGGGACCTTAAAGGGTTTTTGAGGAAATCTCTTATGGCGGTTCGACGCTGATGGAGGTGAGGACATGCGAGGACAGGGTGGAAGTGGGACTGGGGGAGAAGGGAGGTGGCTGTTGAGGGAGCGGTTAGTTGCATTGAGGATATTGGAGGTGCTTGGAAAAGAGCACGCACCTGATTGAAGCAATCGCCTCCGTGGTATTGGAAGATTCATTACAAAGTATGGCGCAGCTTTCAGCAACAGATCTCAAACAGCAGCATCATGAAGCCACACAGAAGGAATGTCCTGGCGCGTTACCCGCGTTAGCCACTAGCTCCAAGCCACATCCGCCGCACTTACACTGCCACATGTACATGGCCGGCATTGGTTGTTGGAGATTGGAGATGATGGGCAGAGATGGTTCTCTTGAAGCATCTCTAAGGTCTAACCGCCTATCAAAAGCCTCCGCTTGACAACATGGATTACGAGAATATGTCTAGCACAGATGGCTCAACGCCGGTGCCATCACGGCGTTCCCAGTACCTCAGGACCATACGGGAATTCTCAAGCCAAGCAAAGACAGACTTCTTCCGCATCCAGCAATATAACATAGAAACTTTCTACCGCCAGCCCTTGGCCGAAATATCCGGCTCCTTCGGCGACATCGGTACCCTCCTCCCCATCCTCATTGCTCTCACCCAAATCGGTGCCATCTCCCTCTCCAGCACGCTCGTCTTTAGCGGGTTAGCCAACATACTCACCGGCCTCGCCTTTGGCATCCCCTTGCCCGTGCAACCTATGAAAGCAATCGCAGCCGTAGCTCTAGCGCAGGACTTCAGCCAAGCCGAGATAGCGAGCGCGGGCATCTTCGTGGCCGCCGCAATAGGATTTTTGAGTATTACAGGCCTGATACACTGGTTCACCGAACGGATTCCCATCCCAGTGGTCAAAGGCATACAAGTCGGAACCGGTCTCTCCCTCATCATCTCCGCTGGGAACCTCTACCCCCACATCGATCGCACCGGCACCAACCCTCTCATCCTCATCCTCGCCTTCCTAGGCCTCCTAGCGAGCTCGACATTCCGCCGCGTCCCCTACGCCCTCATAATCCTCCTCATCGGCATCATCTCCGTCATCAGCATCGACAGGCTCTACCCAAGCTGGGGCACCGACTTCAGCCTCTGGCGCCCCACCACCTCCATCCCCTCACCCCGCGACTTCAGCAAAGGCACCTTCGAAGCCGGCATCGGCCAACTCCCCCTCACAACCCTCAACTCCGTCATAGCCGTCGCCTTCCTATCCCAGGACCTCCTACCCCACATCCGCGCGCCCTCAACAACAACCCTAGGCCTCAGCGTCGCGGCCATCAACCTCGTCGGCTGCTGGTTCGGCGCCATGCCCGTCTGCCACGGCTCCGGCGGCCTCGCGGCCCAATACCGCTTCGGGGCCCGCTCAGGCGCCAGCATCGTATTCCTCGGCCTGCTCAAACTGCTCCTCGGTCTCTTCACGAGCGAAATCGCATTGGCCATCTTCAACGGGTTCCCCAACGTGCTCTTGTGCGTCTTGGTCGTTGCGGCGGGGTTGGAACTGGTCGGGGTGGGCGAGAGTTTGAATACGGCGCGCGCCAGGGATTTGGGTGGTATGGGGGAAGAAGGTGGGAAGGGAGGGGTGGTAACGGAGGACGAGGGGAAGAGGCGGTGGGCGGTTATGTTTATGACTGCGGCGGGGATATTGGCGTTTAGGAATGATGCTGTGGGGTTTTTGGCAGGGATGCTTTGCCATTGGAGTTTTCGGGCGCAGGATAGATTGGAAGAGCGGAGGGCTGGGGAGGGACGGATAAGGCTGGGGGAGCAAAGGGGAGTCGAGCGTACTGTTTGATGTCTGATGTTTGATGATGAGTCACGATGCAGCATGTCAATGGGAATTTCCGGACTGGATGTGTTTACGGCCGTTACATTTCTAGATGGACACTCAAGTGCTGAGTTTCTGTAATCAAATTCAAAACGCCGCGCTGTATATGCATTGGGTATTGAATGCAAACATGATGCAACTTCAAAACATCTCATACATAAACTAATGCTGTCGTGGCATACGATGACCAAGATCCTGATCAGACCCCTCGGAACTACAAAACATACGTTAGCAAAGATCTTGAAAGGGACTTCGAGGTAGGGGAGGGAAAGGACTCACCAATCGCACAACCAAAAACCACACAGCCCCAATAAACCTGAACAACGACAACCCCGCCACACTCCACAGCACCACGGCCATATAAATCGTACTTCTCTGCGCCCCATCCGTCTTCTGATTGCCCACCTTCACGGTCTCCAATCCACCAACGCCCAGTACCACCGCCGCAAGTGCAAGATTACAAAACATCCAGCAGAGCACGACCGCACTTCGGAATCCCTTGTAATAGTCCTCCTGGTGTTCCGCCTCGCTGACGACTTTGACCTCTTTGACGGCTTTCGTTGCGATAGTGCGCATTTCGGCGTCGTATTGGGCATTCAAGTCACCATCGTCTTGCGGGATATTGACGTCGACTTTGCCGCCCGGCTTGAGATTTGCGGATGGGAGTTTTTCGGCCTTGTCGTCGCCTTTTGTGCCCCAAGTGATGTCGTGGGTGTTGCAGAAAGCATAAACGTTGAGGATGTTGATGTAGGTTGGGGTTAGGAGGAGATATTGGATGAAGCTAGTGAAGAGATGCCAGGGGTCGAAGAAGAGGAAGGAGATGACAAAGTAGAGGACATAGGTCGAGAGGAGGGACACGATGAGTGTAAAGAAAAGCTGGTTGGTGAACAGGTCTTTGACGTTGAAGCCGTTCGTTGCTGTTTCGATTTGGATAGAGCGGACAGTGATGAAGACCGAGGCAAATATCAGGTAGATCATTATGCCGCACCAGAAATAGACCTGGGACATGTAAAGCTTATTAGAGCCTTGAGGCCGGTTGCCTAACGCCAAAACGAAGCATGTCAGGAGGATGGCGAGGTATGCCCATTCGAAAACAATTCCGAGAACATGGCCTGTGGTGGAGAGAAGGTCCTTGTCGCCGAGGGAGTTTGTAAGGATGTGGAAGACTAGAAAAAAATTGCCGATTGCGAACCATGCAAAAATCATGTTGATGGTCTGGTATGTGAACTCGACGAGGAACATCAGCTTTCGTAGGAAGCTGTGATCTGTCCGTTGTATCTGGTAGAAATGTACCAGCGCGTAGATGGCTGCAAAGAAACTGCCGTTCAACCATCTCCTCCGCTGCATGATGAATTCAGCCATAGCGTCTGGCACATCGGTTTCTCCGGTAGATGATTTGACGTATTGGAGAATCCAACGGCAATTCCGCTTCGCTACCAGCTCAAAGCACAGGATCCGATCTTCGGCGAGGTACATGTTCGCGGTGAAGACGCCAGCATTTGCACCGTGCATTTTTTCGCCCTTGAAGTATTTCTCCAGGGGCCCTTGACCGGTCTTGTCATTCTGCAACGCTATGTAGCGGTAGGCAGAAAAGGCCCCTGGCAGGACGGAAATAAATCCGAACGCTGACTCCAATGGCTTGTCCAGTATATTGCTCATTTTGTACTCAAAGTTCTGTGTGGCTACCAATGGGTTGATGAGCTTCTTTCCCGAATTCAACATGACCTTGATTTCACCGCAAGCGCCAGCGCACATGGGCTCTAGATCGAAGGCTTTCCAGAGGTGGTAGATAGAGTCCTTTCCCGGCTTTGTCCCTGCGTCCAAGAGGACACAGATGTTGGGGTCCAGAACACGGCCAAAGGCTTGGAAGAACCATCGATGCGAATTGATCTTCTTTTGATTTTTTTCCTTCAAGCAGAATACCATTTGCACGGGTGTGGCTCCCCTAGGCTTGAGTTGGACGGTCTTGCCTTTGAGCTCTATTCCTACCTGGGTAGTGTATTCGTAGATATGCGCTGTCACATCCTTGCCACTGACTTGCTGCTTGGCAATCCCATCTTGGTACACACCAAGACCCGCCAGTACGGCCCTCGTCCGGGGGTTGATTTTCGCACGGCCGTCGCTGACTACACAGACCACAATCTTCTTCCAGGCCTCCTTTCCCCATGTTTTACTGTTCGTCCGTGAACACATATGCTCAATGTTCTTGAATACGCCTATCATCGTTCTTGCGAATAGGAAGTCATCCTCGTTGTACATGGTGACCACAATGAAAAGCTCCGTATTTCGCGGTTTTGCAAAAAGCCGTTGCCGCAGCGTGAATCTCGAGTCATAGAATTCTGATGGGTCGCAGGTAGCCGCTGAATATCGCATATGTGTGAATTCATCTCTTTCTGGAGGTTCCGCATGCGGGACTTGGCTCAACAGCTTAGGTGGAATAGGACAATCGAGCACAAGATTGCCGTTAAATAGTTGGACTTCCTTCACAGTCTTCCATCGTCTGATGGGCGCCGGACTAGGAGTTGGGCCTGGTTGAACGCTAGCGTAAGCGTCTGAGAGACCAGGTCCAGGAGAATGCGGATTAGGCCCATAAGGGTTATCCGGTTGCAGTATAGACTGATCGTCATTATCGTCATAGTATTGTCCCTGGTCTTGTGGATGGGGCTCATACGGCTCGGTGAAGTATTGGTCATGATGATCTTCTGGGGAAATGGCATATTCGCCTCCTCCATATCCGTAGTCGTGAGCCGAAACTGGGTTCTGTGCTTCATAATGCTCGTTGTGATTATAAGAATTGCCAATGTTCTGGACAGAGTAGGTAGGCTGCGGCGCCAACCTGTCGCCTTGTCCCATCGGCATCTGTACGGGCGCTTGTTGCGGTCTGTATGGTCCGTCTTCGAGTTGGTAGCCATGAAGAGGGTGGCCTGGAGAAGGCGTCCGACCAGCATGGCGAGGATCCATGGGGTGACCGCCGTACTCTTCGTCTTCTGGATTTTGTTTCAAGAGTCAGCGTTTGAAGGTTCTGGGTATGTAGTGTGTCAATAGAGCAGCGAGTTGCGAGCGCATGAATGTAGTCTATTCGAACAAAGAAGGTGGAGACTACAATGAAAAGGCAGTACCTAAGCGATTGTATGACATGGCGGGCAGGCGTCACGATTGGAGTGGGGCCGAGTAGCCGGGCAATGAAAGAACACGAGGCGATCCCCTGGCGCAGACGACGTCAGGGAACCGACAAGGGGCAGTGAAACAAAGCGAAGAGGCCACTGGCGTTCTTTGGACGTATGAGCACTGAGGAAATAGCTGTGTTGGCGATCTGTCTATGTTTGCAAAGGACAATGACAAGGCTACTTCACGGGTCTAGTAATCGCAATGCGTCACGCCTGACCCGGAGACGTGATCAATGTTTCCAATTACTGTAGGTGTGTCTGAGCTTGGTGGATAATGAGTAAGGGCAGCGAATGAAGCCTTGCGGTTTCGAAAGAATGTTTGAGGGATCAATGTGAAGGCCGAGGGGATTGGTCTCCGTAAATAGAGCCTGAGCCACAGCGACACGAAACACTACTTTTGCGGCGGTACGTACCTGGAGGCTTAGTGGTATTTACGCAACACGTCAAGCGCCAAGCGCTCGGTTCCACATCCCAGTATTCATCCCACCACTACCACATTCACCCCACCATCCAAGAGCTCTGTTGGCTATGCGCCATCCAACCTCCAAACACAAATGCATTTAATTGACTTCTCGACAATCATATATTACCACCAAGTCAACATGAGGAGATTTACACCATAAAAGGAAACCGTCCATTAGAAAAGATGGCGGCTTTACGCAACTTGTCAGCTGACTCTCTCTTGAATCACATGGTCAATACTCCGCAGAAGCATGGGGTATCTGCAGATGGAATGATTGCTAAGACTTCAACCGCTTCTTCGCGGCCGATTTCTGTCCTCTTTGTCTGCCTGGGCAATATTTGCCGCTCGCCCATGGCGGAAGCAGTATTCCGTTCCCTCACAGCGTCGGATCAGCGTCTTGGTCTGATAGATTCCTGCGGTACAGGAGCTTATCGTACGTACAGCTATGGTTAATATGCAATTTTTCCCTGCAGGATTGAAGCTGACTCAAACCTTGGTAGACGAGGGCCACTCTCCAGATCCCCGAACTATGAGCACGCTTCAGGACAATGGTATTTTGGACTATGAGCATTCGGCACGCAAGATACAAGTGGCAGATTTCGATACCTTTGACTATGTACTGGCTATGGACAATGAAAATGTGCATGATCTACTGCGATTGAAGACTCGGGCAATCAAGAACAAACATGCCGGATCTAACAAGGAAAAGCTCTCGGCCAAGGTGATGCTGTTTGGGGAATTCGGAGGGAAAAAAGGCGAGCAAGTTGCTGACCCATATTACGGGGCAAGGAATGGCTTCGCGGTTGCGTACGAGCAGATGGTTAGGTTCTCCAATGGATTCGTTGCACAGGTTCTCGATGCACCTAAATGAGACGTTGCATCTTAGGTTGCTGCACGAGCATCTCATGGGGTCAATAGAAGGAATACGGGATTATAGAAAGACCATGATGTTCACGGCTCGCGCCGTTCCATCCAAGATTTTCCATGGAATTTCTTGTATCCTGCTGGGTTCATATCATGCTGCGGTCCCCTCTTGCTTGGGCATCTTCTGCTGATGTAATATTAGAAAGTACCAGGAAGCAGATACCTAGAAGAAGTCTTGCTGTCTGCAGTTTTAGAAGAATTTGATACCAGTTTAGGCTTCATTTTTGAAGAAAATGTTAACTCTTATGCAGTTAAGGCGTTAGACAGCGATAGCTCGTCCCAGATAAATTGTTGATGGCTTGGAGGCGAGCGCCGTTTTGACTACCATTTGTCTCAATACACTGGCTTGAAATGTTCCCTCATTGTGTTATTGAAGGAGGTACATCATTCTAGGAAGTGTGTACACCTTTCGTGGCATAGCTTACTGGCAAAATAGCGCCGGAGGAGTGGCAAAGGCAGTTATGCTTCTAACAGAACGATTGGTTAGTTGCTACGGATTTACGCCCAATGCAGGGCGCTAAGCAAATTCTAAGCGCTCACTCCGTATATGAAACGAGTCATTTCGTGATCCTTTCTTACTTGTCTTCAGCGAATTCATAAACCTCAGATTCAGTTATCTTGCTTAGTTCTTGTCAATCATTATGTGTTAATCGTCACGGCATCAAGCTACATTCATCCTGGCACTTCTATCTATATAAAGCATCTGTTTTTCCTGCTGCTTTCAAGAAACCATGAAAACAGAGGCAGCAATGCAATTGAGGGAGACCTTGATTACTACGTCCCTCAACCCATCAAGGCACATCGATTATTTGTATCCGTGGGCTTCTGCATCAATCATGATGCAAAGCACTAGACGAGCCTCCTTCCTCAGTCTTTTCAATATTCCTCGGTCCTTGTAGGTTGGCTGGCATTTATTTTACTAGAGCTTCGGTATCCACCGAAGAGCGCCAATCCCTAGCTCTTCGTGTCTGGCACAATTTTAAGTCTCAGCCATCGTCACGCACTACGCTCACCGCAACCTCCTACACTCATCACGTGCCCAAGGTCAGTCTTACGAAGTGCCTAACATGAAAATGGTTATCGACCGAACGAAAGTCAACGAGCCTGGGTTACCTACCGGAGAACTGAGCACCTCCAATGGACAAAGGGAATGCATGATCAGACGCTATGCAAGCCGCCTGCGACAAGCATAAGCTGCCTGCAGCTACAGCATGTTAGTACCATGGTTGTGATCCAACGAACCTCACTGACGACGGCCTTTAGCTACGTTATGTACACGTGTTAGTACGTCGTCTACAACTTTTGCGAGCTTCATCTCTCCCAAGGCCCAGGCCTTCAAGAAGTTCCTATACACTCTCCAGCATACAATTCAGCCAACGAACACTCAGTCAGCCAGCACTTGGGGAAATCATCTTACTAGAATGAACCATGTTACAGATCTACAGCCTCAAGCCTCGAAGTCAGAGCACAAAGTATTCGGCCTCCACTCCAATGCCATCGGCTAACAGTTTCTTGTCGGCATGCTGAAACTGCTCGATATCATGGATAGAGGCTATGTACGATTTTGAGCAGTGAGGTCTCTAGGAAAGAGGCCGAAGGCGTATAGCCCGTTGCCCAGACGCAAGGCCTGACCTCTATATATCATATATCCGGTTGAGGCTAGCTGGCATCGATACCAGTATACATATGTAGGGGTAATGGTGCTTGTCATAATACTAAGCTAACAGCGCTTCAGATAAACGCTCACAACACAACCCTCCGCTAGAAAGAAACGTCGTCGAGAACTCTTCCATAAATTCTTAATGAATTTATAAAATGATGCTTATAGACGGCAGAGACAGAGACACGAAATTGCGCGTCTTGCGCATGTCGAGAACAACATCGACAAGAGTGAACCTCTGCCTCCCCCCACATCCACACCAGCCCCTCCAATGCCACTCCAGATGCCAGAACTTGTGACGCAGTTTATACTATGAGGAAGGTAAGAGTCTTGCTCATGCAAGCGTGGGGTTGCCAGTCGCTTCTAGGCTAACGCGTGGTCATTCCGTCAGGCTGAGAACATCAATGGCAAAGGCGAAGCAGTCCATTTTCAGATGTCGGGCGTGGTCCATGATGTCGGACGTTGTTAATAATGCAACTTCTGCTGCGGAGAAGGTAAGGATAACGCTCATGCAAGCGTAAGGTTGCTTCAAGGCTAACACTTGGTCGCTCCATGCAGGTTGAAACATCTATCACGAAGACGGAGCTGCCTTTGTGAAGGATAAGGGCGAAGGACGTCAAAAGCTCTACGGTCTGGTGGTCTCGGAGAGCGGTAAGTATAAATTACGCAAGAATGAGCCGATGGCGAGGGAGGGGACCGAGTGAAGCTGTGCATGGCTGTGGTCTCGGAGAGCAGGACATACAAGCTACGCAAGAATGAGACGAAGGATGGCGGGATCCTTCTGGGCGGAGAAGGTAAGGAAGTCGCTTAAGCAAGCATGAGGTTGCCAGTCGCTTCTGGGCTGACGCAAACCTATTCTATGCAGGACAAGGCTATCTATCACGAAGGTGGAGCAGCCTTTGTGGACGATGAGGGCGGAGAGATTAGAGAATTCTACCTCGCCGTGGTCTTGGAGTGGGAGATGCTACAAATTGCGCAAGAGTAAGGCGAAGAATGGGAGATACAAGCTATCCTGTCCCTCTGTGCTTAGCAACACCCGCCGCTCGTTGACCTTGCAGGTTGGAATCTTTGGCATTCCTCCTATAACGGGTGATTTAGAACACTCTTATATTGTTGAAGTAATAAGCTACCACATACCGATGATGTTGTTGTCTTGTTGGAGTGATCACGCTAGACTTAGGAGGCAGGCTGAGGAAAATAGGAGTACGGAAGATGATGAGTTGGCGCGTCAGTGGTGACAAGTCGGACGCTCAGCTGACAAAGTCACAATACCACATTTCAGTGGTTCCAGAGTAAAGTCAGTATTGTGCCTGTGCTTTTATGGTACTGTACTATACTAACATTCGTTTAAGGTCTCCTATCCACACAACAGATATCACAATGAAGACCCCAGCAGAAGTTATTAGCAGAAGGCAAAACGAAACAGTCAACAGCTGGTAGGAGCGGAGAGTCCAGAAGGTTGAACTTGACAGAAGGAGCCCCCCATCATTCTTTTCAGCAAAACACTGCCCTCTGTTTCAAATACATCTACCTTCTCCGCAATATTTCCACATCCAAGCCTCACATCCATCCACTGACTTAAGACATCGAACATCAAACAATAACCAAACACCATCCAGATCAAAATACACCCTAGATCCAGACTCTCCCGTCCGTCCGTCCGTCCGTCTGCCCATCACCATCCCTTTGTAGTCGCTATCCCTACCCACCACCCGCCCAGTCGCCGCGACGACCGCCTAACACGTTTAGACACCCCGTAAAGCTCGGCGTTGTCTGTGTATTTAAACCCCCAAAAGTGAGATTTGTTTTGCACCTTCCACATCTCCCATCTTTCTTCTCCAAAGCTATCCACCGCGCCATCATGGCTTCCGCCGATGCAGAGGAAGGCGAACAGGAGGACGATGGTATCATAAAAGTAGAACACGACGACGACGACGATAATCAGGGGGAAAGTGCCACCGCGCAAGCAGCGCCTGCCAACACTCAGACAAACACCCCTCACGCTCCACCTACTCTTCAAGAAATGCTCGACAGTAAGTAATCTCATCCACCCCTTCCTTCCTTCCATCCATCCTTCTTTCCTCCCATCCCATCCCATCCCCGTCCCCATCCCCATTCCCATCCCACCCCCATCACATATACATCCAGCAAACTGACTAATTGAACGCCCCTTCCCCAACACAAAGAACCAAAAGCCTTCCGCCGCTACGTGCGCTACCTCGCCAACAACGTGCCCCAAGCACCGCCCGAGGTGGTCGGAGACGCGTTTCGGAGTTGGGAGTATCGGCATTTGCGTACGTGTGTGTATCTTTTCTACTTCTTTCTCTTTCTCTTTCTCTTTCTCTTTCTCTTTCTCTTTCTCTTTCTCCTTCTCTTTCTCCTTCTCCTTCTCCTTCTCCTTCTCCTTCTCCTTCGCTTTCTATTTCTTCGGAGCCCAGCCCAGCTCTCTTTCTCCTTCTCATTCTGCTGAGCCCAGCCCAACGCACCCATATGTATAAAAGACTCCATCGAAAGAAAACGCCAACTAACCTCTTACTTCTTGCCAAACTGTACAGTAACAGCAACCCTCACCCACCTCCTCACCATCTTCAAACACGACGACGAGCCCCAGCAGCGAGCATGGCGTTTCTACCAAGACTGGCTCATTGTGAATAATACGGATTATAAGGAGTCGCGGTTCATGTCGTTTGATAGTGCTGGACAGCTGTTTAGGCAGTAAGTGGGATAGCTTTGCGGTTCCTTGTTTATCTTTGATGATTGGATTGCATTGATAGATAGACTGGTGATTGATTTGATTGATAGATTGGTTTTGCTGACGTATGGAAAATTAGCGAGGCGGAGGGGAGGCGTAGGTGTAGGAGGGTGGCGGTTGGGCTTCCTGAGGTGGGGAGTAGGGGGGCCGGGAGGAAGAGGAAGGGGAAGGGGAAGGGGGTGAGGAAGGGTGGGAAGGGGGAGAAGAAGATGAAGAGGAAGACGATGCTTCAGGAGTGAATCAGTTGCTCGTGCTGGCAGATAAGTAGTGTGACTCTTGCTTTTGAGTCTCTTAGTGCAAAACATGCACGATTGTTCGCCAGCAATAAGCTTCATTGAGACTCATCAATCACTTCCTTATTGCCTCTTCATAAGAAGGCGGAGGAGGCCTTCTACTAGCCTCTCGGGCTCCGTCTTCGTCCCCGACAACCCTCCAGTCATCCTCACCTTCTAATCCCCGTTCACACCGCCCCTCTCCCCTCATCTCCTCCCCGCTCGGCAAGCCGGGTACCCTTTCCGCCGCTAACTCCACACTCATCGAACCACCCCGAACACTCAACTGGCCCGATCCATTCCCCTTCGTAGCCGCGAAACTCGGTCCATCCTTCAGCACGCGCAAACCTTCCCATTCATGCCTGACCCTACCGCTGCTCAAATTGGAAACGACTTTTCCCTCCCACGTCGAAGGAAAGCGGACCTTCAAACTGCCAGAGCTGCCGCGAAAGTCGGCGGACAGTGTCCGGAGACTAGTTCTGGGACTGTGGACGCGGGGATGCAGAATCAGAGATGTGGAGCCGGACATGCAGCGTATGTCTACGTGAGACGTCGGATGGGGTTGAGCCAGCGGGTAGAGGGAGGCGGTGACGTTGCCGGACATGGTGGAGAGGGCGGTTCGGTGGTTGCTTTGGTGGTTTCATCAGTAATTAGTATCGTTTTCGAGTCCCTTTTGACTTCTAGCCTGCGTTGGGATTGTGAAATGCATTGCGAGGATGACTTCAGACTGGAGATGCCTCACTGAATAAGCGCTGCGTTGACTGAACCAGACATTGACTTGAGAGAAGAGGTGAAGATGCGCTCGGGTATGACGGCAGAAGGGTCGTGGAGGGATGGGGCCATGGTCACTTTGATCGAGCCTGAGGTAGTGGCTAGTCGAAGCTCGGCTTCAGCCTTGGCGGATGAAGCGGGTTGGGGTACTATGGTGATATTGATGGAACCGGATATCGTACTGATGGAAAGGAGGTCATACAGCTGGAAAGTTCCAGTTATGCTGTTGGACACTTCCTTGATGACGGTAGAGCGTGACATAATGGAAAATTGGACCAGCGAGTGTTGAAGGGCAATTAATGGTTATTCTTTCAGCCTTGAGTGACCCCACAACAATCTTTTGGGAGTAAGTCTCTTATTGTTGGAAGCTGAAATCGTGTGGTACTCTCAGCTGAAATATACAACAACAGATGAAATACTGTGAAGTCTCAGTAATTCATCTGATTGGTCTTTTGGCCTACTTCGGTGCATTGCCAGATCAGAGGCTAGAATATTATAATCAAGTCACATGGCACTAAAAGGAGACGCCAAGCCGGGGAACCTTCCCGTAAATTGTCAAGATGTTTGAATCTTCAGCCGATGGGAGCAACTACGCACGGATATCTATGCACGATCCTCGTGGTAACAACTTCCAGCTGACCTCGATACGCAATATCCATTGGTCTTTGCTTCTTGATAGATGCGCCGTCATGCGTCTCGGGATGTACCACAATCTCCAGTCGAATCCGGGACAGTTGGATTCAAGCTCCGAAGCGCAATCGAAAGATCCGTGCCCAAGCTTTTCTTGTTCTGAATCTCGGTAGAATCTGGCAACGGAAGTCAACGTTCTGCTATTTCCGACAAGGTTGGCGACCAGGTCCCAGAGTGTAAACAAACGAGCCTCTGGTTAAGGAGCTCTGCGGCCAATTTGTATCAGCGTGGCAAAACTTGAGGTCTTTGATGCTGATCGGCGCGACTTTGGACGCCATTCCTCGCCGGGATGCCATTGACAAGTAGTTTGGTAATTTAGAGCACTTGGTGGCTGAGAGCTAGGCACACAAGAAGGCGGGGAAATGCAGGAGCAGGAGCAGGAGCATTTTCTGGACTAGCGGCGGGGAAATGTAACCTTGAACCGTTCTAGCTATACTCAGCGAAAGAACTGTAGGGACAACAGACTCGTGTAGATGGGCCAGCTGAATTGTATTCTTCTCTGCTTCTGCTGGAGGCAAGCTTATTTAACCGAGGCGTGAGGCAGTCATCCATGACTCCGTCATTCAGGGATGACTAGCTGACAGACAAGTGGCGCATCTCCAACCAGTATTTCATGCCTATCCTAAACATGGGAGCACTGAGCATCAAGATCCACAAAACCAGAGTTCTAACGCATGGCTTTCAGAAATTGAACAACATTGGATGCTCACTGAGCTGGAAAAAAAGGAAGTACCGCCTAGAGTGCCTAAGAGATATCAATCGGCAAGTCGTTGTTGGAAAAAAAGGCCGTAAGCAGGATTTCTGTCACACTATTGCAGCTGCAGATGCACGAATGCCACCATAGCCAAAACGCATGTATATGATGAGCAGACGTTCTCTTCTACCGGAGGCTTCCGGTGCTGATATCAAACGAGGACAACGAGAAGGTTGCCTGTTGCGGCAGTCTCTCTTATATGCCAAGCGCTCTAAGCTTCTTTGGGTAAACGCTCTTCGCGTCATCAGGCTAACCAAAAAGGGTCTAACGAGCTTGGCAGGTCCAAGGAGCGAACATGGAGAATTATTACGTCAGCAAGGATATAACTATTACTCAGCAACAGAATCCAGTCACCAAGTGTTTCCAACCTTTTGCCTCCAAAAACTTTTCAGTGGCGTGCTTGGAAGTAGTCTCACCAGATCCAGCAACTTTTTAAGGCTAGAGGCATATGAGGCTGCAAGTCCAGCTTCGCTTTTTGGAGGTTGCTTCTGGTCTCATACAATTAGGTTAATAGATATTTAGCTGATGATACTGATTGCTATTAATTCGAGTGCCTAAATGACTACTACACAACCCGTTTCCTCCGAAAGAATCCTTTGCTGCCAGCCTCCACCCATTAAGATCCCCAAATCTACATCATCTGTCCAATTCACAGCACTCGATGCGGCTTCCGCGTACGACTCCTGTGCACATCCGCCACTGGATCCTTAGGGCAACCGTTACACTAAATGGTCTGTTTATTTGGAAGCAGTCACCATGACGGTGGTGGTCACAGTGACGAGCGTCGATGGCGGGACCGTCGTCATTCCCAAAAACGTCGACGTGGAGACCCGCACAGAAGAGGTCCTGGAGCTGGTGCTGGTGGGTGCGGCCGTCGTCGTCTCAACAACTGTCGAGGTGGAGATGGGCACGGAAGGGATACTGGAGCTGGAGCTGGTGGGTACGACAACGATCGTCGATGTGGAGACAGGCACAGAAGAGGTACTGGAGCTGGAGCTGGTGGGTACGACAACAACCGTCGATGTGGAGATTGGTACGGAAGAGGTACTGGACCTGGACTTGGAGCTTGTAGGTGAAACAGTGAGTGTAGAAGTCACGAAGACCGTCGACGTGATGGCGCTCTTCATGTTTGAAGAAGAGCTGCTGCTAGAGACGTTGCCAGGCTGCTCGAGATGGGAACAAAGACCCAAAGCGAGGGGATGTTCGGCCCAATTACCAGGAATCGGGGTGCAGGTGTCTTGAGGAAGACATTTCAAATCAAGAGGCCCGCCACAGAATTGGAGATCGTGCACTTTGAGAGATGATGCCTTCCCTGGTTCACAGTCCTAGACTGTGGTCAGTACATGACTATGTCGAGTTTAGGAGTCAATGGTTTGACGGACCTTGAGACCAAGGTCTGTAGGGGGTGCGGTGTTGGCGTCGCAGCAGAAGTACTTGTTGACGATGTTCTGATTTTCGCAGGCACATTGCTGGATAAAGATGTCAGCTTATAGCTTGTGCAGGAACGCATTAAACTTACGTCTGCTGCCGTAGTGCAGTCCTGTTTTAGGCATGGGCATTGGATCAGGCTACTAGCTAGCACCGAAGAGACAAACGGGAGAAGGAAGTAAATGAATCTCATCTTTGCAACTGTCGAAAAACGCCGTAACTGATATGATTGTCGAAAGGGTAAAGAAAATGCAAACTAGAGAAGGGGGGGTCTGCTTTTTCAAGTGTAAAAGCAAGTGAAAAAATCATCTTGACAGAAAATCATTAAGAGCATGGCCCATAAAGGCTGAACGGGACCAAGCCCTTCGGTCTCAATCTGGAAGCTGAGGAGCCTCATGTTCTCTGCAGAACCTGGATTTGAGAGTGATTTTCCGGTCTAGTGTTCGGACAACGAGAAAGATTGAGATTTTCAGGGTCTTTGCCGCACGTTCAACGCATGATGCTGATTATTGGGTATTTGATCCAATAGAATGTTGGATGGCCTTTTGTAGGATGGTAGTATTTGAGCATTCTATTAGAAGGGATAAGTACATGAGTAGGAGGCAACAGACGCCAAAGCAGTCTGAACAATTCTGTGCTGAAAAACTAGCCAGAAGAGGCGTTTCGAGGGTTCCAACATACACTGCAGGGATAAAAATGAGACTCCCCGTAGGTAATCAAGTAATCGAGCCTCGAAAGAGTGCGGTTTCTGTTGGGTACCCACTGTATGATCTTATCATCCGTATCTGCACAATACCGCAAACTCCCGGCTCACGGCCCCGCTTCTTTGGAGCTGGTAGGAGGCAACGCTCACGCCTTTGTCGAGCATTCATGGTCCAGACCCTAATAAATAGCTTCGTGGAAACGGAAGCCCCTTGCTATTTCTCTTGCTGTTGCCATTCTGCCCAATGAGCTCCCCTTCATTGTGTTCATCAGAATCATTCAGCATCATGATTGTAGCAATGACCTCGGTTGGATCCGAGAGAATCCAATCGGCATCTGTGAACTTCTGGTCTTCGCCTATAGTTACCGAGTATACCGTATTATTGGGTAGGCCAGAAACACGAAGTGCACGAAACATGTCTGCTAGCGGATCAGCGGACCAGAGTCTTGTATAACACGCATCTACCATACCCTCATCTGTAATGTCATCACCAAAACAGAGCACAAAGTCCGGAGGCGTCCCGAATGCTGCCCTAATATCGTCCACAAGTCCCTGCACTATCTGTCCCTTGTTGACAGTTTTCAAGCGAGCTTCTAGTACGCACTTCCCGTTCATGAACTCCACAGGCGAGTTTGTGCCGATTTTGCTCTCCAGGTCCTTCTTGCACTCGGCCGCTTGCAAGATAGCATAGTCCTGGCAAGCTTGACGGAAGTGCCAGACCACAGCCGCGCGCTTTCTCTCGATGCGTGAACCAGGAGTCAGATCAGTATAGCGCTGGAACACTTTAGTGACCTCTTCTTGCCAATTCATATCGGTTCTGCAAGTCAAGTTCTCCCAGGTATTGGATCCTGGCTGGCGAAGGAATGATCCATGTTCTGCAACGAGGCCAATCTCAGTCGAACGGCCGAATATTTGCTCGAGGAAGGACTGGTTACGTCCGCTGATAATCCAGACTCCGTTTCTGGGATCTGCTGCGAGTTTTTGGATCGACCCAAGAGCCTCATATGAAATGATAGCAGCAGTAGGGTTCTCAACAATGGGTGTCAGGGTTCCATCATAGTCGAATAAAAGAAGACGTAGCTTGGCTGAAAAGTAAGTGGCCAATATATTGGCTTCTTCCAATCGCTGTGCAACCATGTTTGTGGTTGGTGAGTACGAGGTACCCGCTCTACCGACCAACAACTCGTGTCGATAGGCGCTTAGATGAGAGGACTTTGCAGCGCGCCTTCGTCCCAATGGAAGAATGATAGACAGTAAAGTGTATGCAAGGAGTAAAGGAAGGGTTTTGTTCCCTTAGGAGTCGCATGCTCCCTCAGCAGTCGAAAACATTGAAAGAACAGGAGGTCGTGGGCTCCTTCCCTTCGGATGCTGTCATTCTGTCTTTGAGCCATAATGATGAGTCTCTCAATCACTAATACTCCTACGATCCATTGACGAGTAGGAAATAATGCTCATGTTTATTGGCCTAATAAGGGTGGTCTCTACCTAATCATATCACAATCGGCCTTTTGCTTCACCAGTCTAGTGGCGCCAATTTTTAGGTGCCCTGATTGATTACTAAAGCCACGCTTAAGTCGTCTTAACGCGAACCTCGTGCGAATTTGGCCGCGACGACTGCCTGCGAGTGATGCATACCAACAATACCATGTCAGCATAGTCCAAAGATGCATTGCTCATGCATCAATCGGTACTACGTCTCCGCTCTTGCTGTCAGTTAAGACTCCACTGCTATTTATGCAACATCCATGTCCGGCGTTCCTCGAGTGCTGGCACTGTGCCGGTGGCCAACAGCGACCAACGGGCCACAGAAGCCTTGGAGCCATGGCAGGATAGTGGTGGAAAGGCGCTGGCTAGAAGTGAGAAGGACGCTAAAGATATTTTTGTCGACGACCTTTCAGCTACACTTGAAGCACATCGAGCATCGAACAGAGCGGCTGTCATTCGAAAGGTTAACGTAACCGCAGTTGTTGCCCCACCACGATTTCAGCGGCTATTGCTCGAACGAGATGGTAATGATGGCAGCGAAGTCAATGAGACACATGAAGAAGAGAAGAAGAATATACGGTCTCAGATGTGGCCAGCAGATTCCGTGCAAGCCAAAGACATGAAAAGAAAGAGAGGGAACAGACGCTTTGAAAAAAAGAATGAGGCTTCGGAGTACACCGCTGTTGCGCATACCCCCCAGGGCCCCTGGCGGATCAGAATCCCTTTCGAGGGTATACAAATACAGCGACCTTGGTTGGCGTATGTTGAAACCACGGGTGAAGATAAGCTTCAGAAGTTCGTTCTGCGAAGCCACCAAGGGTATCGTTAGCTGATATACATTGTAGTCTGACGAATGAAATCAAGGCCTACGAAGCCTATATGAGATTGAGTCCACGAGAAGAAGCGGCTGCTCAGCTGGTCATCTCTGACGTCAATTCAGTCATGCGTCAAAAGTCAGCAGTCAAGCCATTGACTTTACTCGGGTCTCGAAGCACTGGCTTGGCTACACCAATCTCCGATTTCGACTTTACCTTTGCACTGCCGCATTCTCTTCCAGGAGGCTGGAAGATTCCACCCAGCGAGGACAGCGTATCTCATGCGGAACCCCCCAACTCTGAAATCAAAAAAAAGGCTCGGAAAGCATTGGCGAAGAGGGTCCCATACTTTCACTCCTCAAGCAAATTTGGCGATACCGAGTTCGTCCGGTTTGCTCGTGTGCCTATTATCCGAAGTAAGCATGTTGCGACGGGGCTAGACGTCCAGATTCAAACAATGGCACCGTATCAAGCTGCGCACGAACATACCATTGCATATCTGTCTGAATTTCCGTCATTGCGCCCCTTGTACATCCTCCTTCGGTACTGCCTCGAGCTACGGAACCTAACAACGGTTTTCGAGGGCGGTCTTGGCTCCTATTCTATCCTCATGATGATCGTGACTGCCCTGAAGCATTCAAGCGGCAAATTTGCCTCCGACGACCTTGGCGGTCAATTAATGTATGTGCTCGAGTTTTACGGCAAGGCAAACCTGTACGAGGTTGGCTTTTCGGCCAATCCACCACGTGTGTTTGAAAAGCAAAAGAAAGGGTGGTCCTTGGAAGAACGAAATGTCCGGTTCACTGACCCGCAGCTAAGCGGCATCGATCGGATGACGACCTTCTACCCACGCAAGCCATATCTCCTATGCCTGCAAGACCCGGCCAATGATCTGAACGACCTAGGCAAGAATGCCTATGCTATCAAGCACATTCAAGCTACCTTCTGTGGACTGAGGGAGAGCATCGAAAAAAGAATGAAGAACCCGACGGTCAAAGATTCAGATGGCAGCACATTAAGTTACTTGGAACGTTTGGTTAGTGCAGATTACAGACATTTCGAGTCGGGCCGGAGCAGAGTCGAGCGATTCGCGGATCCCAAAAAACGAAATGACAGGGACTATTCAGATGAAAGCATCCTGAAACAATACGAGGAGCGCCTGAACTGGTACAAAGGTACCGCAGGAAGGCACCGCAACCGTCCTGAGCCCGCGTCCAAGGTCATCGACAAGAACGCAGCCAAGAGCGTCGAGACCGGCGGCAGCTCAAGTGCCGGTCCGAGATTTGCACCAGCTTGGTATTCCCAAGACCTTACCCGCACTCGAGACGGCACCATCAGAATCAAACAAAGCGATGCAGAAGAACAACAGGCAGACGAAGAGGAAACCCTCATCCCAGCCCAGGAAAAACAGGAGCAATCCCAAATACGCCAGGAAACCGACAACGACAACTACGGCTGGCACCCCTCGTCATCAACCCACGCGAAACCCCTCCTCGAAGCCCTCGCAGCACGAGCACCGGAACCGCAAACCCAGAACCAGCGACCCAAAAAGACGCCTCCCTCCGAGAGCCCGCCGCGGCGGCCCCCGGTCCTCCTCTCCTGGTACTCTGAGCCCGACGGCCCTCCGCTTCGCTCTCTGGGGACGTTGACGGCGGCGCAGGATGAGGCGGCGGGGCCGGACCCGTATGCGGATGTCGAGGAGTTGGGGTTGGGGAGCGATGTGTCTGCTATGTACAAGGAGCGTGTCAAATCGTGGCATCTGGCTCAGAAGCTGGGGTCTGATGGGGCGATTTTGCCTCGGCGACGGCGGGGTGAGGGGAAGGAGGGGAAGAAGGAGAAGGAGAAGGAGGAGGAGAGTTCTGCTGTTGGTTGAGGAGGGTTGGAATGAAAAAGGTTCTTGGAAGACGATTCGAGAGTCCACTCCATATAGACTCGAATACACAAGCTTTAGGTAGACAACTGCAGAGTCCACCACAATTGAACACGTATAGTCAAGCGGGCATTCACCCATACCCCTATTCCAACAAAACATGTCCGCCTGATCATCCAATAGAAGAAAGTACTTGATGCGTCTAAATAGGAATAGTTCATGCATCTAGATTGATTAATCAAAGACTTTCCTACAGCAAATGTACAAAAACCACAGTCATCCCTCCTGCCGATCACTACGGATGGATCGTTGCCCATGCCAACTCCTACAGGCTCCGCAACAGAAAAAAAGGGTGATAAGGATAGTAGGAAAAGCCCGAGCAAAGCAAGCAGGTGCCGTAAGCCAACAGGTATTCAACGAACCCGTCCATTCATCCTCCGACTCCATCCTTACCTTCTAAGCCCTTTTTCTTCATTCCTAGCCGCCGTTCTCTTTCTTTGATCCCCGATCGAGCGTTCATGTCGTTGTGGGGGCACTTCCCTCACGGCCACTGCCGGAATAATCGTTCCTCCTCATGATCCCCTCTACGGGTCCCAGTAGTCTCTGAAAGCCTTGTTTCCCCAAGTACGCCACCTTGACCTCCCCTCCGTCTTTCGCAGCGACAACACTAGCGGCTCGCGGCTTATCGTCCAGCAGTGCCAGCTCTCCGAAATAGTCACCCTTCACATATCTCTTGACCACACTGTCGCCGCTATCGGTCTTGTAGACCTCCGCCTCCCCACTCTCAAGGATAAAAAAGGCTTCTCCAGGGTCGCCTTCGCGGATAATCGTAGCCCCGGGAGGGAATTTCTGAGTATCCAAAGCATCTGCGATTTTTGAGCGTTCGTAGAGTGTAAGCGTCGACAACAGTGGCACCTCCTCTAAAAAGCTCTCATACATCCTCCGTCTTTGAAAGGCACTGTCCATCAAGATCCGCCTAAACGTGACCCTGTCGAGTGCCCAAAGTGTACTCTCCTTCTCCGTACTGACTACCGTCGCCGCCCGCGGCGCATTATACATCAACGCCAACTCTCCGAAGCTGCCTCCTGGGCCAATCGTGTTGACCTTGTGACCCATACCATCCGGACCAGGGGTGACATGTCCGGCAGAGTTCACATATATATCAAAGACGCCGCGCTCGACGACATAGAAGTAGTCACCTGCGTCCCCTTGGGTGATGACTTTGATGTCCTTTGCCGGAATTGGCTTCTCGACCAGGGCACCGAGGACGAGGTGGGCGGAATCATCGTCGAGGTGAGAGAAGAGGAAGTTGGAGCTGACGGAAGTACGCAGACGGGATAGCTGGTCTTCAGTCTTCTGGTGATAGGGCGGTTTCCAATTGCTATCTTGATGGTGGGTAGGGGTGAGAGATTCGGCGGAAACGGAAGTCCTGCGTGTCATGTTGTAGTTGTTTGGGAAGCCTTGATCGTCTGGGAGCGATGGGCGGAAGGCTGTGGAGGGTTGGTTGTGGGCGGAGGAAGCATTGAAGGAGAAATTTGAGGAGTTGGCGAAGGGGGAGCCTGAGGCAGGAGCTGCAGAGGCGGTGTTGGTTGGAGAGGTGATGGTGTCAGACTCTTCATCTTCGTGGACATTGGCCATGCTTGGAGACCGGCCGGAGTTGAAGCCTCCGAAGGGGCCTGAGCCGCCGGGGAAGGTGGATTCAGCCATTGGAGAAGTTGGGTGATGACTTTGTTCTTTGTCCGAAGATTGGAGGAAGGGGGAGCAGAAGAATTGCTCAGCCTTTTGGCGATGGGAGGAGGGAGCAACTGATATGAGATAGATTGAAGCAAATTAGGAAAAGGTAGGAGACTGAAGAGATGGTGATAGATTGGGAGAGATTGTGATGCAGAGTTACAGTAAAATAAGAAAGTGGGTTGGGGGATAAGTAGGAAGGAGCGTGGTGGAAGGAAGGCAAGGGGAGTCAGTCTGTGATACCGTAGAGAAATGGAAGAGGGGCAGTAGTAGCTGGTATTATTACGAATTAGAACGATTGGCAGATCTGCCTTTTGACTTGTTCGACCCTACCTTGCTCTACTTTTAATACCACAAAGACCCAAAGCTATGTATGTTACTTTACTTTCAAGTGTAATATAATTTTTATCGCCGTCTACTGGGCATTCGCAGCTTATGATAAGTGTATGTATGACCATGTTTACTGTGCTTGATGTAGTTTCAAGATATGCAGGCAGCCGTGATGCCTTCAATTTTCCATTCTTTGCTGCCTGCGCTCTACAGTAGATGCACAGCGCTGGCAATCTCATCATCTCGATCTGCCATATCACATCGGCCGATGACCAGATGAATAGAGTATAAATGTTACGGTGGATGTGACCAGTGACCATGTTTGATGCACGTAAGTTTTTGGTGGCAGGTTCGCTTGTCGCACGGACAATAATATTGTGGGGAAAAAAGCTTCGAAAATGCTTCGAGAAGCCTTCCATTGCCTTTCCACACGCTTTTCCCCTTTGCGAAAGCCTTCATTTATTGATCAATCCTGACATGACCTTAAAACCCACATCACCAATAAGCCACAAAGTATGCATTATCACGTCCGGCTTGTACAGTATTTCGTATCAAAGCAAAGTGACGGGTATCTGATTGCAGCAATTGGCTCTTCACCAAACCACACCTCCTGATCAAGTGTATTTCCTCCCATACATCGATCCGAGCTAGGCATGTCTCGTCTGCCATCAAAAGTCCCCTCTGCCAAGTAGTGGTTGAGACGCGGTATTCGTAGACCTTTTATGCAACGATGCGTTATGCCATAGAAAAGCCGTAGAATGAATGGGTCGAGTGGTACCTGTCGAATCCACCTGGACACTACAGCGCGCTCGTATACGCTCTCTGCCCAGATCACCATCCCATCATTAACCTCAGCGCCGAACTCCACTCATCATCCACCCCCACCCCCCCTCAACCTCTCCCTCCACCTCCTCTCCACCTCCCCAATCGCAACCTGCACCTCCACCAACCCCCCCACCCCATCCCTCCACCCCCTCTCCCCCCCTTCCAACTCCCCCCTCCGTCCCTCCTGCACCCCCTTCCTCTCCCTATTAACCCCCACCGCCGCCTCCCTAACCTCCACAAGCTCCTTCTCCACCCCCCTCAATATACCCTCCAACTGCTCATTAGCAACCAACCACGCGTTCTTGCCGAACCGTTCCAGCAGCTCCAGTGCTTGTAGCCGGAGACTGAGGTACGAGGAGTTGACGTAGGCGGCTTTGAGGTCGGAGGCGTCAGGGCTGGTGGTGTCGGTGCCGGTGTGGGCTTCGTAGCGGGAGAGGTCGATTGCTTTGAGAGGTTTCTTGGCGGCCACGCGGTCAAGTTCGGATTGGATGAGAGGGGAGAAGGTGGGTGTGGGGGCGTTGGGAATTGAGGGGTGGGTTGTTGAGTCTGCGTCTGGGGAGAGGGAAGAGGCTATGAGGGCATGGGCGGCGGCGGTTTCGGCGTCGGTGGGGGCGCGGTCGATGTCTGGACTTGCGGGTCAGTCGGGCTTCAAAAGGTGAATGGGGAGGGCTGTTACAGGGTAAAGAGTCGTGCAACTCTGTCATTAGAGCCATGACTGTTGCTGAACAAGTGTGAACATTCCTGTGTTGCGCCGGAGAACTTGTTATCTCTAGGCGCTAGTGATCAACTACATCGACTACCGAGGATTCAGTCTACAATTTCCGTTGGTAAAGAAGGCACGCAGACGAGCTCTGAGCTGGAATCTGGTATTCACAAAACGACATAGAACCTAATTAGATTTAAAGTGACAGTTATGCAATAATGCAGCAACGACAGAGGCTTGGTATCATGTGAAAAGGACTATCGAGCATCCCCCATTGCATGTGTATTCTCTTCTGTCCAATAGCCATTACCCCTCTGTAACAGCTGGTGTAATTCCACCATGTCAATCTTATTTCTTATCACTGAACTTCGATTTCAGTTTCCCAAAGAATCCACTTGCTCGTTTCGCTTTCTTGTCCCCGGCCGTAGAACTGCTTGCCGCTGGACTCGGTTTTGCTGCAGGGACGGCCTTGTCCGGTTGTTGTGATGTCTGAGGAGCAGCGCTGGAGCCTACCCCGGTCGTCACAGTTGGCTGAGTCTGGTTTTGCGTCTGCTTGATCGGCTTGGACATGGGAGAGATATCTCGAGAGTCAGGTTGGGATTGCACTGCTTGCTTCATCGAATTTCCAGTAGCTGGTGTTTGAGCGGGCGCTGCAGCAGTGGTGAGAGGCGCAGGGTCTTTGGAGATTGGTGGTGGGACATTCTCGGACCTAGTGGGAGCTGGAGCTGTTTCGGCCAACGCAGCGCTTGATGAAGGGGCTGGCTCTCCAACATCATCCTCCCTCTTAACGTCGGATAGCAACTCTTTCTCCATGGCACTCTTCTCTTCAACCATTGTCTTGTCTCCAGCGGCCTCCGGTGATTGATGAGATTCCGCGATCGATTCTTGAACGATGTCTGGCACCGTTGGAGCAATGGCAGACCCTTTGTTCATCTCCTCGATCGACTGCTGCACTGAATCTGGCAGACGATGAGAAGTTGTAGCAGCGGTAGCCGCTGCACCTCCCGCTACGACACCTCCAGCGGCCATCGCGGTGTCTTTATCCATATCACTGGGGCCTTCAGATGCAGCTGGCTCCTCTGGGACCTTGGTCTCAAGCTCTTTCTCCATTGCAGACTTTTCCTTCACAGCTTCCCTATTCGCACTAGCCTCTGGGCTGGTTCCAGCTTCTTCCTGGCTCGCCTGAACGATCTCAGGTACTCCTCTTGGCTCCAACGGCACGTTGGCTGCAAGTGCAGCCGTACTACTTTGTGGTCCAGCGGATTGTATTATTGGACCTTTGTCTATCTCTGATACAGCGCTTTCACCCATTGGCAAGCTAGATTCCGGAATCATGGTACCTCCAATTCCTGGCATCTTGAATATTCCTCCGAGAGCTTCACGGTCCTTGTCCGGAGTGACAACCTCGGGCAGTTGTGGTGCACCCCCTGCATTTTCGTATGACTCTTTGTCTGTGGTCACTTGCGATGTTATAGTATTTTGGGTGAATTCGCTAGGGTGAGGAACTTTCTCGCCAGGCTGTAACAAGACCGGGTTTCCAATGCCAGTGGTGGCGGGGAGAGGAGCTACGCCAAAGGTCTGCTCAGAGTGATCTACGCTCTTTTCGAGTGACGGATCATCACGAACAGTCGAGGACACTGTATTGGAAGTGAGAGTATTCGGATGAGGGACTTTCTCTCCTGGTTCAAGGTTGATAGGGTTGCCGATACCAGAAGTTGCCGGGATCGGATCAACGTTGTACTCAGATGCATCATGAAATGGTGTCTCAGGGAAGCTCCCTGGAACGTCAGAAGATGCTGACTCTGGCCTTATATCCCGCTCTGCCTCCTTTGGTACATTTCCCGCCAAGCCTGCAGTTGTAGATTGCGGGGTAACTCCGGACATTATGTCTGTAGCTGCTCGACCTGAAGAGTGTGGTCCAGTGATGTTTTCGGGAAGGAGGACGTTATTCACGTTACTTGAGCCGTCGTTTTCTTGAGGGGCTGTATGATCTGTCGTCCAGTTGCCGTCAACCACAAACTTGAACAAGAGGATGGTCAGCCAACGTGCTCAGTCAAAAGTCAAGTCGAACGAAATTATTCACTCCAATGTAGGGTTGCAGGAATCAGTCTTTGTTCACTACAGTCTGGTATTCAAAGAAAGAGGAGATGCTGGATGTCAGCACTGTTGCCTTATCGGCCGAGCGAGACCCTTTGCGCTTGTATTTGAGCTAGTCAAACGGCGGAAGGTATTCGCGGATCCACCAATTTTCTATAGTGTGGGGATGTGGCAAGGGTAGCATCGAGACAGCTCATTTCGAGCTTTATGAATTGGCCAGACCTGGTCGTCTTTGAAAGGTGCGGCTGTGGGATAACGTACCTTGTAGAATATCTTTTCATTCGACAAGGGTAGCTCAACGAGCTTCTCAAAATGCTCGCCCTTGTTCTCCAGCTTCACACTCTTTGCCCAATCGTCGAATGTGCCGGTTACGTATACTTCATATGCTGGGTGGTGCCTATATTGAGGAGAAGTTAGCAGGCTTGGCCCTATGATGAGTGCGCTGGTGGCCACGTCTTCAGATGGAAGCTTTCTCGTGGCTTTCACATAACAGAACTTTATGGTTCCACAATTTATCGCCATTGCCCAGAGTGTCCTAACGCACCATTTGAACACGAAACTCCCCATGCTGTCTTCGGAACCAGAGGCCTCAAGTTGTGAGGAGGACCCAGAAAACTCTTTAACTGGGCTCGTAGTAGGTGGGGTCAGAGGATACCCAAGCGCAAATTAGTAGAGCTGGCTATTGACGTTGCTCCTCTGGCTTGAAAGTCGAAAAGTGGAGTACGCTGAAGGCGTGGCGCCGGGTTGTCGAGGCGATGTAGAACGGCTCGGGATGGGCCGATTGCAGCTTGAGGTATCAATAATGGCGATGAGAAAATAGCAAAGCAAAGCGTACAAGAAAGCGTGCTGAAGTTCAATGGCAATGGCAGTGAAAGAGGTGCGTCAACAATTACGGAGGTTTCTATTCCCTCCCTGCAATTTCCCTGGCCAAAGGTCGGAGAAAAGATTGACTTTTCGGGAATAAGGCTAGCGTATCGCGTGGCTTCCGAGGATTACGGAATGTTGTACAAGTCAAACAAATGAATGGTATTACTGAATGGGTAAATGGTGGACATAAGGGCGTTTGGTAGGATGATACACCTTACGGCTAATTTAATTGTATGGTAACAATACTATCTGTCACACGACAACGCTCATTCGCTGCGCCAAAAGACAACGCGCTCCTCAATGCATGCGCTACACATATACCGACTCCTTCAAGCTCATGGCTCAGCTGGGTCTCTTCATGTGGAAGACCAGGTCAACCCTCTTTACCCGTCCAAAGACTCGTAATCCCCGCTACTGCATTCTCCATGCCCATCGTGGACATTCCACCTCCGTCCTCTCTTTTCCTTTGTCCACTCAACTCCATCTGGATATGCCGGTGTAGATTAACGAGCCAGTCCACGTAACTTTGCGCCTCATTATTTCGATCCTCAACCAGAAGCCTTGCGAACTCATATTCAGAACCGTCGAGGCCCTGCCGTGCCAGCTGGATGGTAATTGCTCTACTTCCTCTCACGCTCGCCCAGTATGCTAGAAGGTTACGCACCTGAGCATTAAGATGCGTTTCTAGGATTGGCAAAGAAGACATCATAGGGTCCAGTGATGACAGCGAGGTTTTGCCTTCCCCAAAAAGGTCTTCTAAAAGATTGGGTGAGACGTGAGCATGGAGCCAGAGAAGGCAGACTTGGCCGTCATCCACCAGGTACGCGCCACCTTCTTCTATTCGGGAAAAAGAGGCTCGTATCGTGGGGGGCACAATCAGATGGCCGGTACTAGGATCCGGGAAACCTGATTCCGGTGCAAGAGAATGGAGTGGGAGAATGCGAGGGTAAAGCAAGAGTGACAATTCGAGCGGCGAGGCCGATTTAAGAAGGCGCATGGTGTGAGTACGGCGGTCGGAGGGTTCGTGGCCAGCCTTGAACGCTCGTGACTTCATCAGACCAAGGACATACATGCTGAACTCCTTCAGATTCTCTGGTAAGACTAGCTGACCCGGAGGATGTGAACCGGAACCAGTCTTCCTATACCCTGCCAAGATGTCGATAGTTTTCTCAGTGAGTGCATTGCGAACATCCTTGAGTGGTCGCTCAATCATTCTCGATGCAGCTGTGAGATTGATCAGCAAATTTAGACGAAAAGCTTCAGTACAAAGTGCTTGCGCTTACCCTCTTTTGCAATGATGCTGACCACAGCATCTTGATCGACAAATCTCATGCTGTCCATGACTCCTTCACTGACTCCAGCAACTGTGTTTGTGCAGCGCACGCGTCGCTCTCCACTAGATGTAGTATAGAGCAGAGCGCATTGGAAGTGGGCATCTAATTTGGCATCCAGCTTGCCGTCATAGCTGAACATCACACCAATTGACTTGTCGGAGTCGATTACACCGAATTCGAGATCGGCGCCAAAATTATGCTGTAGGAAGTTGCCATGGTATGATGAGACTTGTAGACCGTTCGAGCACCGGACTTTCATGAGCGCTTGGTATCCTGTCTCTCGATGAAGAGTATGCTTGATTTCTTGTGTAAGCTGCAGCGAGTCGCGAGGCATAAGGAAATTCGGGTAATGATAAGTTTGGCCACCGGAGACTGCGGAGAGATGACCTGATCGAGTCATTAGCCACACAGCAACAAAGCAACAACAGCTTCGCGAACTGATGCAACCAACCTATTGTGGCGATATCCATGTATTTTCCGGCTGGAGCAGCAATAAAAAAATCTATGCCAACACCACTCTCCACCATCTTGCCTGCAAGCTTCTTGAAGCCAGGGTGGTCTGTCTGGAATAGCTTCTTCTCGGTTTCGATACCGTGTAAATCATTCTTGTCTCTAAGGAACAGCCTTCCTGGGCCCCACGTCGGTAGAGACGCTAAGGAAGAGACTATCTTTCCACCTGTAGCACTCAGTGACGATAACGCCGACTCTAGTGTAGGCAGTAGAGCCGGCTCTGGGTTCTTGACATGCGAGAAGAGGGCTGGCAATTGCGCAAGAAGAGATGTTATGATGGACCTACTGGGTCAGCCTGTGTCTTACGCGTTCATGAAGACAGGAGACGTACTTTGATCTGTATGGGTCAACGAAAAGCCCTTCGCTACCGAGTGGTACGAATGGATCGTCGATGTCTGGCATAACGAGCATTTGAGCTCTTTCCAGATTTTCCTGTCATCTGTCAGCTATAATAGTATACTTTATCGCCGATCACTTACGTTACAATTATAAAAATGCATAGCTTTGTCAAATGTCACAAACCCAACCTTTGAGCCAACAGGCATCCTTCTATTGTCCGATGCATTTTCGCCATTTGTTCCCTCATCATCTACATGGTCTTCATCCTCACTATAAAGAGCACCTAGGATGCCCTCACAGAATGCTTCCAGAAACCCTTTGCTGACCGCATCTTGACTTACATCGATGACAAACAGCCACCGTAAGCCTACAGGTTCCTTAGCCCAGTACTCTTTTGGTACCAGATATTCCACAGTCCCTGTTGTCAACTCGGGCCGTTGTGCGCGATCTACCCTGACGCCGCTTGGATCTGTGGGCGCAAAATACTCCGGGATAACATCGTTGGGATAAGTGCACATATTACAGACAAGCTTGTTGCCGCCAGATCGAAATGTCATGAAAGGATTGATGTAGGCTCGGCATCTACTGCAACGAGGAGGACCAAGTTCTCCAAAGTCAAGAACAGGTATCGGTCGTTCCCCGGCTTGGAGAGGGGCTAATGGCTGGAGAATTAATCCCAGTGGTAGACCGGTCTGGGAAAGGAAGTTTGATGTTGAGGGGATATTGTTGAGGGTGAGTCTAGCATATTTGGGTGATGAATTGCCTTGATCATGGGCAACAAAAGGGACAGAACCAGGTGGGGGGAGATGCTGCTCCATTGTGGGGTATATGTGGTCTAGGTAGTACTGTGCTGCAGCATCCCGAGCGCGCGGTATGCTCGGTATTTGCTCTGGATCCACTCGCCCCTGAGCTGATACGCCAGGTCCGCTCAGCGCTGGCATTCGCGTAGGTGTAGTTGCGAATGCTGCGCCGGAAGACTGCAAACCAGGAGAAAAAGGAGCAGCTTGCGCAGGGAATTGATTCATAGCAGGTGTAATTGGCTGGCCAGCGTATGGATTGCCAGCTCCCATTTGCTGAGAGGAATCTTGGTTCACGTACTGTCCGGCATTTCCTGTGCTTTGGTTGAAAGCTTGTGAGGACACCACAGGCTGGTCGATATTATGATATGCATGCCGGTTTTTCTTCTTATTCTGTCGACTGCCAGCAGCACCGTCCCCTCCTAAACCCATTCCCCCCAATTGTGAAGTCAATCCCCCCATTGCACCTTGATCATCCGTCCCAGCTTGACTTTGCTGAGGGAAGTACCCTTGCTCTTGCCCGGGGGTTCCCTGGTATTGATACCCATTTTGTGGTGTTTGACCGTACTGGTTCTGCTGATAGCCGGGGTTGTTCTGCGGATAAGGCGACCCTGCTTGGTGGTAACCAGGCGGAATGGGAGCTACTTGAGGACGGGATTGGGGAGGTCCTGACGGGGTTCCGGATTGGGGGTGACGAGGATCATGGCCTGGGACTTGGTAACTGCCTGTATCGTACTGGCCATAGTGGGACATTCTTGAGAGATTCCCCGAGTCTCAGCACTGCATTAGTCCACTACCGAGAGCTACCGTGTTTGGGGCGCGAGTCCTATTTCTTTCGAGACCATCCTGTGATACGATTAGCTTTGTGTTCCACAGATCGGTGTGTGAACAGCTTAAACACTTGATAGCATAGGAAGCGCAAGATAGGGTATTTTAAAGTGCGCTATTGGAGAGGCAAGCTGTCTAGAAGAAGCTACTAAGAGGACGTACAGGAAACGTGAAAAGCACGCTAGAATTGGATCCGCTATTCGTTTTACGCGCCTTCGATCTCTATTTTAAATTTTTTAACAATTTAGTATATTAATATTCTCACTATTTTTCACTCTATTTTGTTCGTTATTTCGCTTTTTTAGATTTTAATAAATATATATTTAAAAAGAATAAAATTAATTTAATTTAAAACTCTATCTATAGTAAAATATAATAAAAAAGAAAGACTATCTCTAATACTAATTAATATTATCACGGTTTTAATATCTACTCTTCGAATACTAAGTCGACGTATATTAATATTGCTTCGGAGAAGTGTTTTTAGAGTATTCGTAGTATATCTAGTTAACGAAGTAGTTAATTGTGAGGGCGCTTTCCAATTGTATCATAAAGCTAAAAATATGACTCATGGGTTCGGGTGCCGCGCTTCATACGAAGGCGCACCCTATTTGCCCATATGAAGCCCATACGGCGCACCCCTAGCTAGGTACCCATATGGCTCCGTACAGCCTAACATTAATTTCACTACACGTCTATTTTTTCATTATAAATATTTAATTTTTTTTATATATAATCTCTTAAAAGTCTCTTAAATTCTTAGAGAGTAGTATATAAATACTATAATATAATAAATATAAAGCGAAGATAGCGATCTAATATAACGTATAACTTATAAAAGATTATAAATTTTATAACTCTTAAGTACTTCGTAGAAATAGCGCTTACTTTAATTTTTCTATAGTTAAAAATTATAATAAAATATATTTATTAATATTACAAATAAATAAAATATAGTAAGTAGCTCTTAAGGATCAACTACTAATATGATTAATAATGAGTGTGGTGGATGAATTGTTCGTCTAGCTAAGTGGTTGTGCGCCAGCTAAGTACGGAGAAGCGAGCGCCAAGGCTAGTCATGACCAGCCATACGTCCATATGATCAAATATTCCATAACAGTAGCTACTTAATTAAGTAAGATAGAAAATCTCTAAAATTATTCTTCGAAGTAATATTAATTTATAACTTAATATTTAAAGAGTAGATATTTAAATTGTCACGGTTTTGGCATGTGCTCTCCGAATGCCAAGCCCGATGTGGATCAATGTTGCTCCGGAGAAGAGTTTTCAGAGCATTCGTAGCATATTTGAACAATAGAAGCAGTCAATCCCACTACACGTCCATTCGTTCGTGACATAAATCGTAATAATTAAATTGAAATATATATAATAATATCTATATTTTAAATTCTCGTATAAAGAGAGTATAAAGAATATTAAGATATTAATACGCTAGTTATAATATAATATAATTAATATAATAATAATGATAAGTAAAGTGGATAGTTAGATGGATTAGAAAAATGTTGGAAATTTCAGCCCTATGGACTGATCTATCCCGTTACTTAGAAATTCTGCGAGCCAGAAAGCCTCATCCCAGCTCTGTCAACCAATCATGATGAGCAGACAGAAGTCAATGCTGAATTCTAGCCAATCACTTTTCTTGCAGCATCGAGCACTGAAATGGCGTGGGCCACACTCCGGTGAGGGCCGTTCTTCTCTCTTGCCCCGCGCTCGACACAAATATCTTTTCATCTTAAGGCACCATCATGCTTCTTGACATACAATCTCCAAGACCTGAAAGATCTCTTAAACGTTCTTTTAACGACGACGACGACTCTGAATATGAGCGTCCTCCTAAGCGCCCCCATCTACCACCAACCCCCCCAACACCTGGCCATCGTGTCGACGAGTTCCATCCACCGTGTCCTCAGAGCAATGCTCCGACGCCGCCAGAGACAGCAAAGTCCCATACGCGATCACTGAACACCTCTCACACCACTAGCAACTCTGTGAACGCACGCCGAATCGGCGACTGGCTCGCTACAGGCCTTCCTCCTTGGTTTAGCAGCGCTCTTCCACGTCGCCCTGACAGCGCGCCACCAAAGCTCGCTGACAGTGAAGAATTCGTTAACTTGAGTGACTATCAGGGGCCTACAACTGCAGCGCTCGCAGCGGTTCAGCCCATGTCGCAGCCTCAAGCACAAAGCCTTGGGCAGCGCTCAGTCGCATCCGGCCAAAGCTCGCGGCCTGGCACATCGAACGCCAATTATCGATCGGTTCTCATCAACAACAACGTACGCATCGATCATACTGGAGAGAAGATACCAGAGCCACTTCGGAAGCTACTAGATACGGATATACTCAAAACGGTGCCATCGCAGTTATCCCCAGAAGAGATAGCCGAAGCAGTGAACACCGCGGTCGAAATCGCAGACGACTCGGAAGGCAAGATATACGACCTCATAGGCACGGCTTTGTTCCCCATCAAACGTCGCGAGATCGGGCGAGGAGGAAACACGCTCTGGAGCTTCGATGCTCTGCCAAGAAATGATGACTACCCGTACCCCCTCGCTATCCCCAAGCCCGATATCCACTGCGGCTACCCCACAGGTCCGAAAAGTACCTGGACTGTCAAAGAGAATGCCGTCATTGATCACCCAGCAGTAAGACGATATGCTCAGCCCGCAAATGATAATTGCTATCCTTACTTCGTGTTCGAACTGAAGTCGGAGGCCAGTGGGGGCACGTTATGGCAAGCGGAAAATCAGGCAGCCGGTAGCGGTTCTTCCTGCGTCAACTCCATGCGCCAGCTTCTCGCTGAGGCGTATCCCACTCAAACGTCATCGACTATCGATTCAATTGCTTTCTCGGCTTGCGTCACCCATAGACAGGCGGTCTTCCACGTCCATTTCTACTCGTCAGAGGACCGTATGCATTACATGTCCTGGATCGCGTCTTGTGAGACTATGCGCGATGTTCAACGCTGCAACCATATAACGCAGAGAATCGTCCAATATGGCCTTGGAAGCCGGCAGACTACCATCCGAAATGCACTTGCAAAGCTGCACCCTTTCCCGCTACATTGGAAGCTATCTCGACTTTCCAGCGCTCAGGCATCCCAGACAGCTGATGAGGATGCCGGCCCGATCAAGAGTCGAAGGATAGAGTAGTAAGTCATGTATATGGGGCGACCAGAGGTGAGCGGAGGCAACTAGAGGTAGTATATAGGAATTATATAGTCATTTGAGTCATGCTGTTTTTTTCGTCTCAAAATTGATTTGATTGGTTTTTGCGTTCTTTTTCGATTATACCTCCGTCCCACCACCTACCGTATAACACAAATTGACATTCGAAGCTTCGGACCTGTCGTTTCCAATACTTGACGCTTTCATTGCTCAGTACTTGCCACATGATTCTTGTGGACCATCCGCATGACGTCACTCTAGATAAGGCATTGGGCCTTCGCCGGTGCAACAAATTGTGGACCATTAACACATACCCATCGTGTATGTATGGCATTCAGACTCTCTATCTAGGCACAACGGTTTTTGACGAAAGCCCTGCTGGCCACTTCTGCAGCTGCTCCCAGCCACGAACCCCCACAACTCTTGCCACCTTTCCTCGTAGAAAAGCCATCTTTCCAAACGCTGAAACACCATTGTTATGCATAGACTTATCCCCTTCATCCAGTGCCACATGGGGTCAATGGTTGTAGTCCTACTCCCCTGCTCTCTCGCCATCTGCATATCGCTTACCATCTGGTCTTCGACGTCCATGCCTTCCTTCCTTCCTTCCTTGCAAGTCGGTCATGCATGGAGGTTTTGGCTACCTTCTCGCCCACGCTTTTTGCTCGTGCGTCCAAATCAATCCTGACCCTGGCAGCCTCCACGTCTTCTACATGTTCCTCTTTACGCCTTACCTGGTTCTCGGTTCCTTCTACTACAGTTTGCATAAAAGAATTTGAAAGGTTCAAATTTTGGGGGTTATTCCATTAAATGACGCTTAAGCACTAGCGCAGCCACCTTGCCGTACCTTACCTCGTGGCCGGAAAGGATGGTGTGGGATATTGAACTTTCTGCCGTCCCATTCGTGGGATGGTCTGGTATATTAATGGGATATCCCATGGGATCGGATATGATGGCTAGAATGATGACTAGAATACCATAGTCATTCAACATAGCTATGGTCAATCAACATGGCCATGGTCCAGCAACACAACCATGCTTCTCCGTCATTGCGCATCCTTCATGATCAATATTTGGATCATTCAAATGGTCCAGCAATATGACTGCGTGCCAGCAACATGGCTACATGCCAGCAATATGTTGATTATTCTTATCTTATCCGCCACAAAGGGATGGGATATCCCACTATTATTCCATCCCGTGGGATATCCCATCAACATCCCAAACCCATATCTTTTGAAAGATATGGTATCTACCCCCCTCGATCCCATACCATATCCCGAACCCAGACCATCCCATATGATGTATATTCTAGTATATACCATATCTTTCTAGCCACTAGCCGTACCATTCGCGAACAACTCGTCTTTCATGTGCAACGCCGAGATTGACGATCCAGAGAGAGAAAAATATAGAATGAAGGAAGGATAGAGGACCTGGTGTGAATTCAAACATTGAGCCTCAATAACGATCACAGTCCTTTGGGTCTTGCTTGGCAATGCTCTTCGCTCGTTGTATTTCATCCTTGCGCCCTCGCAGCTGATCACCAAGCCGAGGGTTGAGGTGTTCAAACTTAGGTGCCATGCGGAGCAGAATATCGTAAATCTCCAGGTGCAAAGTCTCAATCTTTCGCACGTCTTGTTCATTTTCTTCCAGGGATCTGAGACGCCGTAATAGAGCAAGATACCGCTGCAGCCACGATGTAAAACCCTCTTCGCTCATCTTGGAGGTGTTGAGTGAAGTAAGAGCTTGGGCTGCTTCGTTGCAGCTGCCTTGAAGATCCACCATGTGTTGAAATAATTCTGGCATTTCGCGAAGCGTACTGGGGACTGCTTCGGATACTTCATCCGCCACAGTGTTCGCGACCTCCATTCCGTCACCCGATTCAGAACTCCTTCTATTTTCACTGAGAGAATCCTCGAAATCCTCCTGAAAAGGGTTGAACCAGTTTCTCAGTTCCTGGGATTCAAGGAGCTCTTCGAAACGGACATCAAACCGCGCAGCGATAGCGGAAGAATTTTGTAAGAATGGACGCAAGCTGAGGAAGTTCTGCTCCTCCCCTCGAGCGTAGGAACCATGACATATCATGATTATCTGACGGATCCAGCGCACTCGGCCTTCGTGCCCGGCTCGTTGTTGGATACACTCAAGCCAGAGTGGATGAATCTGCAAGGGACTTGACACATCGGGTCGGACACCAATTGACACGTTTTCCAGATCGGCAAGGTATTCCCTTTGGCCTGCCAATCCGCTAGCGAAGACGTCGTAATCTGGAAGGATACACCGCAATTGTTGCAGCCAAGGGCGTTCGATATGTAGGAATCTTCGGAAGTTTAGTGTATGGCCCTTGTCACTGAGAAACGCTAAGAGTTCAAGGAACCTCCGGGCTTCCTTTTGGTGTCGGTGTAATCTTTCTAATGAGGTCGCAAAAGTCTCCATGATAGAGCAGCCTATTCTTGGCTTGTATTCAAGGAAATTTAACCTGGATTCCCAGTCTGATCCTTTGAACATATCCAGGAAAAGTCTTGCAGGAGACTCATCCGCCGTTTGAGTAAGCACGTGGAGGATATAAGATATTGCTCTGCAGGCTCCTAAGGCGTGTCCGTCAACTACTTTGGCTATTGCTTCGAGTTCATCTTCTGATATAGTAGAGCCCGAAAGATGAACTCCACTTCTACGCATGGTCGTGGTCATCAGGGAAGCAATTTCATCATCTCTCATGGTTGGTACATAGCAAGTCTGTGAGTCTCGTTCCAAGCTCCCGATAAGACTAGGGTCCCTTGTTGAGTATAGTATGTATTGAGCCTCGCGAGGAAGCGCAGCCTTGATCAAGGTCTCATCTTTGAACCCGTCTAGGTCATCAACGATGAACAGGCTAGCTTGATTCGAGCGGTGCCCTAACCATGTCTTAAATGCACGGACTCTCTCGCTCGGCCCATAAGAGCGCCATATTCCTGCCAGATCGGTGTGAGGGAAGCGTATGGATAGCAGGTCATGTCCTATCGATGTTGCAATATCGAGAAATGCTGACTCCAGAGTCTCAAGGTCTCGCGCTTGTATAAAGAAAACGTTGGACACGTTTCTATGTAAAAATGCTACTTCCAGTAGAATTTCGGTCTTCCTGCGATTCCAGTCAGCCAACGGCCGAGTAACAGAGCGGCGTCTAAATAAATATATGCTTAGAAAATGTCATGACAGAATACGTTTGTGAATCGCTGCTTTGGCAATACACTAGCTGATGGCCGTGCACTTGTAAGTACTAGCTAAGCGAAATACACGTCGAGTGCAAGACCGAAATATATAGTCATGAATAGACCTTACCCTATGCCTCCAATACCTGTCAAAGCAATGAGCTTAGGGTGATATATATCTTGCACTTGGAGCGACTTGATGATTTCATCGAGCTTGTCGGCGCGGCCAACAAGCTGGCTAGTAGTCCGCAAACTAGCACCTTCGTACCATTTAGCTCTTTCATTCAGCGGGTAGTGAGGAGCCACGATGTTTGGACGGCCGGGAACCTTTTAGCAAACAGTCAGATTGGTGATCGTGTATTATGCTGCTGATCAGGGACCTCGCTCATTGTACGCGTACATTTTGTGTCTCGTCGCGGCATTCTAACTCGCCGGCACCATGGTTGAGTAACAATGCTCTGATACGCTTCAATTGAGCCAGGATTTGCATGTAGGCGCCGAATTGTGTATCGAACTTGCAGATGCTACGATGATCCACCTTGAGGATCTTTTCAGCAACTTGACCGCAGAAGCCGGCTGACGCTTGAGTAACAATCTTAGGGAAATTAGCCGATGGATATGTTTGTAATATTGGGAAGACGGACAATCCGATTTCGACCTGCCACGGACATTCTTTCCCCCTCGCAAAAGCAGTGAAACGGCGGCTTCGGCACCATCGATGCGAAGTTTTCTACGCTATCGACCGATGAATAGTTAAAAGATCGAAGTTCGTCAACAATGTCGTGGGACCGAACGCCAAAAGCGTGTTCGCTGAGATCAACAAGGAAATTGTTCCAATCCGCTTGGGTGGTTCCGGAGTGGGGAGTGCTAAGGAAAATGAGACCACATTTATTGAGCTGAATCCCATCAAACTTCGCCGCTTGCGTACTCAGCCGCCACATTGCTTCGCGTCCTACAAGTCCGCCCTTCTTGATGTGAGTCAATTTGGAAAGACGTGGTAGTTAATTGATCTCACCAAAGAATGACAGATGAATATGATAGGCCTCGCGTGTTCTTCTGGACTAGTCCTCAGGTATCCAACCTGCCTCAACAACTCATCTGCCCAGTCTCTCATACGGTCGTTACTCTTCCTATTAATGGGACTGGAATCGTAACCGAAAGTCATGATCCTGCTCCGCTCTAAAGGAGTACTATTTGGTAAGAAATCCCTGGGCCACATTTTTGACGAGCCCATCCAGGTATCGAAAGCATTGCCACCAAGTCCGTGGACCGTACAGATACTATGTAGGTTCAAAACAATTAGAAGAAGAACTATATCAAAAGAACTATGACCGACGAATGGCTTACTCTGTGTCTATATGTTCTGGAGCGCTTAAAATGGTCAAGCCAGTGAAATGGTCATCAACTTCCCAGTTTGCGTGATCATCCGCCAGTGTTTTGATCGCTTTGGCCTTTGCATCTGCGGATGCGAACGATACCGTACTCGTCACGAACCCGTTTTGCTCTACAAAAGAGTAGGTGAGCCGATCGAGATTCGATACAGCAGACGACGCAAACGAATTCCGGCGTACTCGGCGGCTTGCAGCAGAGCGTGTAGGTTCAATCGCGGCTTTAAAGCGATCAATCGGTATATCTCGCGCGATGCCGCGGATTCGAATTGTCCGATTACTCTTCGTTGGGGCCATGACCTTGATTGTAAAACAGATAGCTTGCCCCTCGTTGCGGGTAGACAATGAAAGTGTCTCCTAAGGCTGAGCCGGAGGCAGGGCTGCAGGCGCTACACGTGTATCGTTCTTAAAGGTGGGATGGATCCAGGATGGTAAGGCTGCAGGCTGAGTCGCGATGATTGGGTGGCCCTCAGCGGTCTAGACTCTACAGTAAGGCTGCCTGAGATTCTTCGACTTCAAACCCTCAAAAACCCAGCCACGCTTTGGACAAAATACCGCTTCGAGGGGTAACGTAACCTGATGGCATGGTCGGGAAGTCCTGGGGGCGCAGGATAGGGGCGCAGCGCAGGATTCGCTTAATTTTACCTAGCTACTTAGATTTGTATGGTAGCCACACCAAAATTCAAGTACCTTGGTAACCCACACAGAACTTCCACTATATGCAAATATTCCCAATCCCACATCAAATATTCAATCAATCCACACCAAGTCAACCAAACCAAGCCTAGCATCCACATCCCACTCCACAACGGTCACAGCCATGGATCCCACCATAGACGCACCTCCCTCCCTCCTTACAGACCTCACCGTCGCGCCAACGGCCCTCCCAGCCCCACCTCCTACTAAGCAAGCGGATTGAATAGCCATACAGGAAGAAAAACAGCATGATAAGGCTAGCGCACGTAAAATAACGGCTGCGGAGGCTTCTAAAAGAGAGACCCGACAGCAGGAGAAGCAGAAGAAGCAGATACCAAGACCTGTCTATCAGATTCCTCCCCCATCAGCCCCCGGCTACTCAGCTAGCTCCTTCGGCTACCCAGCCAATCTCAGAGCCTTAGAAGCCTCGTGGCCGACCTAAAGGAAGCAAGAACAGTGCTCCTACGTCCTCCGCTGCTCCGCCTTCTTTCTTCGCTCCGCCAGTGCTTACAAAATTAAATCTAGCCGTTCAATCAAGGAAAAGAAGGTGTGAGAGCAAGACAAAGGCCTATCCTAGAAGAGATCCCGAGGGCCTACGTTGGATGCTACACTCCAGCCTGCTATGCAGCTAATCAAGAAGAAGTCTAAGCAGAACCTAGTACCTAGTGAGGATATAGATAAGAGGGAGTCCCAGCAGCAGCGTATTCTGGGGGCAGTCTATTTGCTGAGGGAATCCCCTGGGAGCATGTAGCAGCTACTCATTACGTCATATATCCACATATAGGCCTCATGGAATGATTGCGACACCATATTGTAGATATCCTGTCCAGCTACCCTTATTTTGGTGGGGCTACCATACAAATTTGGGTAGCAAGGCAAGTTAGCCGAATCCTGCGCTGCGCCCCTATCCTGTGCCCCCAGGACTTCCCGTGGCATGGTGGGTGGCCACTGTATCCAATGATACCTAGGATCTTTACAGGGAATCACCAACAACACAAGATATAATTCAAGTGGCAGCAACTGGCTCTCGGTTTTCTGCCCACCCCAAGTAGCTTCCCATAGATCGACTTAGCTGGCGAGAATGTTGTGCTGACGGATCCAGACTCTCTCACGACGAATATGGAGCTTGAAAGGCTGAGCGAAGCTGGATCGACTCTGTAAGCGATGTATCAGAGGAATAAGACTGCCCCACTGATACATATATATGATGAGGTCTCTTAGATGGAATGGAAATATTCTGTCAACGGAAGCAAGCATGACTTGCCTGATCCTTGCGTGCTGCAGGTGCGATCGGGTACCGGCATTACTTTTCACCCGACCCTACATTTCTCAAAGGCGATGGAACGATGATGGGGAGATACATTTGGCTGATCCGCCTTCTGCTGATATGATTCCTCAATGGCTATCGAACACGGTAGCAGATGCTACTAAGACGCCAACTCATAGCAAGAGCAGACTTGGAATATCCCCCAGCACCGAGACCTTATGTCAACAAGGTATCATCAGTACTGAGCGCGAAGGAAGAGAAGTCTTCTTTCGAATGGCTACTTCCATGCGAGAGGAGATCTGGGAGCAGACGTCCACGCACGATAGCTTGTTACTCTGGTTCGACCTGCTCAGATTGATTATCTATTCAAGTCCTGACGCCTGCGCCGAGATCTTCTGGCAAGAAGTATTTCGCAGCTGTAAGGCCGTCATCGAATCAACCCTTCTGCCCTTTCTCTCGGTTTTGAGGTGGGATCAACTCGAGTACCATCAGGCAGTGTGAGCTCTCCTAACACCCTCACTCCATGAAAGTTGTATGAGTACGTTTTGAACGTCTGACCCGAGATGTTTGACAGAGTACATCGCCTACTATCATTCCTCTTACATTATTCAATATTCAACTGCTTCAGTGTTGACACGTGTCTGTACTTGGCACCAGGTCTTCTTCGACAAATTAAATCGCATTGCAGTCATGAGATCAGGGAGATGATAGGGCTTCTAGAATTCAAAGAGGGACTTTGTCTCTATCTACTGCATTCTCACGAAAAGGATGGAAAGAGCCTTGACGATCTTTTAGTGGTTTCACTTGAGACACCACGATCACACGGCATCCTTGGGTTCCTCATTGCGTCGGTGTTGATGTCGACTCAAGCCTCACAGAAGTCGAATCAGATGGTCGCGATAACACATAGATGGCGAGGAAGGCAAGGTGGCTTCCACTGTACGATGCTGATCTTCGCTGAGAATCTCCTTTTCAAAGGTGAGCCTAGCGATGAAAATTTGGAGCGCTCATACTCGTTGGGCAACGCCGACCTGCAAGTGAGATGTGCGATGGCCACGGCAATGATAGAGCGCAATCACATTGCCCTGGCCTACGAGTTCCTCAATACGTGTGCGAAGGATCTCAGATCCATGGACTCTGTCCATCTGGATGAATATTTCCCAATCATGACCGAGCTCGTCAAGTGTTGCAACATTCTCAACCGAGAAGAGCAAGGTGAGGCAATAGCTTTGGAGGCCCTGCGACATCGATATTCTGATACAGCGGCACGACACGAGATATGCGACATGCAAATTGCATTAGCTGACTCTTATATTGGCCGATCCAAATATTCTGAGGCCGGCAGGTTACTAGAGGAGGTCCTAGACAGCGAGTACCTTTCTAATTATCTGACGACCGTGGCGAGTCTACGATTGAACAAAGTCAAACGCAGACTTGGCATCTTGGACGTATCAGCGTTCACCCGCGACAGTGCCCTGCAAAATGTACTAATGTATGCGAGCGGTTCAAGTGATCACATAAAAGATGAATGCCTCGATGAATTATCATCTACTGTCAGCTTTACGCAGCAAAGGATCATGGAGAACGCTCCAGCGGTCAAGGCAGTCCTCGACACTGCTTCCATAATTGTTGGCAGCCAAACAGCTTCTACGAGAAATTGGAGGACGCGCGCACTCCAGGAGCAAGTCGCGCACGTTTCAAGACGGGAAACACAAGAGGGGCAATCAATATACGCACAACGCTCACAGAAGGTCCCACCGCTAGGGGTTATGTTACTGTGCAATAATCCAAAACTGTACAGACCAATCTTACATCTCGGCGATCTAAACAGATTTTGGAATGCCCAGGGGCGTCATGGTAAACTCGAACACTGGAGATGGCTGCCTAAGTTAATCCTTGGCAGATATTGCCTTAGCCAAAATTCAATGGGCTGGCCCTGCAATCGTTGTACTAGGTTCGTCAGTGAGTCTAATATTTCTACAATTGGTAAGTCTCGCCTTGCCACTAAGCTCTCCCTTCCTATCAATAAACTTACAAAATTAGCCCCACGACTTCCCCACCAGTACTGCTTCCGTGCTGCGTGAGCAAGGCTTTACAGGCCCAAAACTCTCCGATTGGACTGGTGAGCCTAGCTGGGCCGTGTTCCATCGCGGTCTTTCTTTTACAATTGCGGAGTTTCTCCCGGTTGAAATGTCTATAGATAAAACAAAGCTATATCTAATTGACCAACGGCAACGCCAAGATAAGGATTTTCATCCGTTTATGCTATGGCGACTGGGTGGCCCACATCTTGACAACGAGATGGGGCGATGGGACAATGTGAGGGGCAAGAGCCAAGAGAATATCCCTACTCACACGATTCTCCCTTCCGCTAAAGCCTATGGTTTCTCGCTTGGGTCGCTTGCGCTAAATGCACATGGCAGCATTATGTTCCCAGATCTTCTTCTGAGGTCCGATCTACCCAAATTCAAAGGGCTGGCACCTTCGACGATCAACCTTGGCCGATTCATAGAGAATCTGGATGACCCATCCGGAACATATTACGACAGCGAGATGTCATCATATTATGAGGACGCCGTGGGGTATCTGGACGCTCCGTGGGGCCTTATTGAGTTTCGAGACCCTCGTCTTTCTGACTCTGGAGAGAAAGATAGATCAAGGGAAGTACGGCATTCTCTAAAAACTGCCGGGATCAATATATACCGGTCTACGTGGAGCCTCATGGACGTGGATCCCGTATTTCCTAGGTCCTTTGAGAAGCAACTGCTGATGGAATGGATATCTCACAGGAAAGGCGTCTTTCTTATAACAGCATATCAAACCTATGTCAACACCGAATTAGTGGATGCCAGCTGTGAAAAACAAAATGTGCAGTCCGAAAGATATCGGTACCCAGGATCACGCCGTTCTACAAACATTGAAACCCAGCAAGCTTTGCCACTTAGCGACGTAGAGAAAAAGGGCAAGTCCACATATCATTTTGTGCCAGTCATCAATCTGTGAGACTGACTCCATAATAGCTAACCTCGTCGACTCTCTTTTCAGCAGCGGCGGCAAGTCCACATATCAATGTGTGCTAGTCATCAATCTGTGAGGCTGATTCCATAATAGCCAACCTCTTCAATTCCCTTTTTAGCGGCGGTGGCGTTGAAACCCAAGAACGACACCCACGAAGCTGGAACGAACTCCGTCGCAAGCGTATCAATTCCGTCAGCAGTCATCGACGAGATCCCCCAGATTGGAGAGTACCCTCGAGAAGGCCCACGGAACGGGAGAGCTGCCGTATATTCTTACCCGGCGAAAGGGTCGCAGCAATCTGCGTGAGGGAAGTCAGAGCCGTGCAGTCTCCCAACGGCGAAGTCAATTTAGAATTTGGGAAGGAATTCTGGAGAGTATATTGGGGCCTCGTTGACAAAGAAGAAGAGACTGTGAGCTAGCATGTCTCAAATGAGCGACATTTCAGCCCAGGATGGCATTAATCATAACGATATCCAAGCGATAACCCATAGCGGGGATTCCAGTCACTCACGTCCTCTACTTATATACATATATTCAGCACCAAAAAACCATTCTCCATTCAAAACCGTTTCTTTCATCATATCACTCTTCGTTCCACCCCTTCCACACCTGTATATATATAGCCTCCATGGCGCTGCAAGTCTATGCCGCACAGGCTTGCGCGCGTTCCAGCGCTGGGCCACTCATTACGTGACGGCTTATTCAGACCTACTAACCCCGGCGTTTGGAACAGCACTAGGATCTAAGAGTATATATCTACGCGTGGCAGGTGCTACTTTCATATCAGTAGATCACACCAATGACAACCCTACCGACCTTACCTACTTAATCATACCCAAATCACCCAATCGCATCAAGTAGCTCCTCCCCACCCGGATAATTGCCAAAGCCCGCATAACCAACCAACCAACCACCTACCACTCACTCGATGCGCTCAAACACACTCCCAAGCTCCCATTCTCATCCAACGCAACGCAATTCTACCACTCCATCTGTCTTCCCTTCCCCCCCCCCCCCCCCTCCGCAGTACCCATTCACTCCCCTGCCCTCTTACTTCAACCCCCCCCCATCCATGACCCACCCACCCCCTCTATCCTGAAACCGCAATGAACCGCAGTACCTCACCAACTTACCACACACCACACATCCCCTGCCGTGCCCTCAATATCAGAAAAGGGGGATATCTTATCTTATCTCATCTTCAATCTTCGTCGCCGGTGGAATGAAAACGGGGCATCGTTGTATTTTTCCACCAATCATCGGCCCACCACAGACACAGACAACTGCAGAGTTCCACATACAACCTTTCCATGCTCCATACCTCCCTCCCTCCATCCATCCATCCACTGAGGCGTACTGTGATGCTCTTCTGAAAGCCGAAGACCGAAGGCTGATGCCATGTACGGTACCTTTTCTTTGTTGAAGCTATTGTATATGGGTGTATCGTATATAGTATATCTAGCTGTGGGCAGGGGGGGAATAAACAAATGGATGATTAAATATAAATAGGAGGTAAAGTACGATGAAGTACACTGTGGGGGGGGGGGGGTTTTCCAACCAATTTTCAATGTGACGCCCGCCGCTGCAGAAAGTGAAATTAAAGTGACGAAGAAATTAAAAAAAAAGGATAGGACAGAAAGACAGAAAGAAAGAGAGGGTTGATGGTTTTGTAAATACGGTATTGGTGTTAAGGAGACTGGCAGAATAGAATAGGGTGGGGTGGGATGGGATGGGATGAGCGGGTTGATAAAGGTCTACTGTAAGATAAAAATAAAAAGTAAGGTAAGGTATACTTGGCTGTTATCGATCGGAAAATAGCTTGTGGAGCGTTATCAAACACTCAAACGCGGAAATAGTCACACGTTACAACGACGTGGATGGAATTGGATGCTATTTTACATGCGCCAACCATGCTATGTAACCGACCCCATATGCAATGCAACAACAATAGTCTTACATTAGCTACACAGTCACCTTGTTTTATTACAGTCCTCGTTATTCGGTACTCGCAACCAGAAGCTCCCGTACCTTATGTCTCCGATGATTTCGAGACAGGTCTTTCATGAGGCGCTGTCTCACAGCTCATTGCTTGGACACCGACACCATCCTCGACCGTGGTTCCGCCAGTCCTAATATCACGATTCTCTCCCTTCGTCTTCTCACCAGCCTCGCCTTGTTCTCGGCCACTAAGCTCCTCCGCCTCGTTCAAGAAGCCGCACTGCCTCTTGTACATTTTATAAAATATCCTGCTCCCATGCAACTGCGTGGCGCTGAACGCACAGTGCAGCACGGGCGTGACGATCTTGAACACCAACTGCCATTGCTGCCATAGGCTGCCGAAGAGATAGAAGATGACGATTGTTTCGCAGACGGTGCCGAAGAAGGTGGTGATGCAGGCGAAGAGGAAGAGGCGCTGGAGAAAGAGGTGGGAGGTTGGGTGGACCCGATATAGGATAATTGCAATATGCGGCAGGAGTTCGCATACGATATCGAATGCGCCTGGATCAACGTTAGTATGCAACTGCTTTCCTCTCTCCCCCAGTGCTCGGTCAAGGAGACCGACTCACCCCACACAGTACAAAGGATAAACTCCACGGTCGCATCCTTCTCCTTGGGCAAACTCAAGCTCAGGGCAATCGCAGCTTGCCCCACCATGATCGTCCCAATGTGGTGCATGGAGCTAATGTGGCTGATCTTGACTCGGTACAAGAGTTCGAAAATGTACATGCCGATGAGCACCTGCGCGCTCACGACCAACACGTCCCCGAGCGTAACACCCGAGCCTGGTGCAAAGGGCGTGTGGAGAGTGGCATAGCGGAAGGCGACATCGATAAAGGGATACGCAGCTACCAGTAGTATCAATAATTTGGTTCCACCAGCGATATGATGATTTACGAAACCGCGGCGGTCGGTGTCGTTCAATTGCGTGTATTTGATCCCGTAGATGCGGCGCAGGAGGAAGAATTCAAAAACATATTGTCTTATGACGAAGAGGATTACTAGGACTATGGAGATAATGAGGCCGGAGTAGGTGGATAATTTGGAGAGAATGGTTAGGGGGACGTGTCGGATATGTTGGTCGCCTGGTGGGGTGTCGATGTCGAATCTCATTATTGATCAACGAATGCGATTGGTGCTTAATGAGTGGGTGAATGGGAGTGACTGTTGGTCGTTTGGGATGATTTGCCCGTGTGCTATTGCTACAGTTGCTGCAAGAACGTGGAATGCGGAGTAGAAGAAGGAAAAGACAGAGATTGAAAGACAGAGACAGAAGAAATAGGAGAAACAGCAACCACCACTCTGGTGGCTGCGCTTTCAGCTCACCAGCTGGTTATGTCACTCAGGGCGTGAAGCGAAGGGAAAAAAAAGGCAAAGATGGATGCACGCCCGTGGCTTCATCTTAGTAAATCCCAACTTTTGATTGGCTCTGCTTTCTCGGATCTATGAATGCGGGTAGGACCGCCTTGGCGATGGAATAAATTCCCCGGACACACAGCTCGGCCGAGGTAGTTCATCCGAAGTAGACATATCCTAAACTACCTAAGCATATGCAACTCATCCAAGGGTAGGGCGGATACGCTCCGCATATGCAGGGACTTCATCCGTGGTAGAAATATAAATGCTCAGCATATGCCTACAATATACCAAGTGTGTCCATCGAGATAGATCAAATTTAGGCTTCGGGGGATACCTGTCGATTAAGCCTATGCGTACAACGGGACATCAAGCCAAGGGTAATGCCATCAAATTGCGTGCGCGCTAGTTCACCTATTGGACAATGGCCCCATTGCGGTGCATGTCCTGTTTACGAGACAGGCTTAGGCAACGAACGGCATGGCGATCCCTTTCACGACAACACGGAGACCTGCGCACGTGTTCCATTCTCAAAGCGTCATCTGCATCTCAGCCCATGCCTTGACAGTAGCGAATACTGCATACCTCCACGTCGATCGCGACAGCGAATCCCCACCCTTTCCCTTCTGTGGAACCCTCGGGCGTCCGGCCTAATCTCAATTTAGACCACATTATTCTTCGCAAATAATATCCTTCCCATTCCAGTGTGCTTGTGCCCATCTTCTCCCTGTCTGTAAACTCATTAGACTTCTGGCGCCCCCCCCCCCCCATGGCCCTCAAACTCTACCTGTATCTGGCCCTGGCAACACCTCCTTATCGATGCCACCTTTCTATTACGAAAATGGAAAGGGGGAGTCCCCTAGTGCTTCTCCGCTCTCTTCTTCACCGCCCTTAGGGGCGACTGCGACATTGCTATTCCTTCACCTACAAAGGATAGGTGAGTCTTGGAGATTGCCTGGGGTTTGACGAGCAGGTACGCAACCCTTTTGGTATAGTGATGAGATGACACAGAATGCGGCTTGAGCTCACGTATGGGCCTGCGTAATAAATTCCCGGAACGCCGGCAGTTGAAAAGGCCCCAGCTATGACTCCAGCCCAACCTAATTCACAACTGTTCATAACTGAATGGTCTTGGGGTATGATTGAGATATGATAATAGGCCAAGAAACTTCTCGAAACGGAAGCCGCGTCATCGACTGCGGCTGGCCAGCCACCATTGAGAAACATAGAACCTCCGCTATGTGTAAGACCAAAGACCATTGATCTCACGGCATCACCGTGATGTTGAGCTATCATGCTTTCTGCCGATATGTTCCTGACATGTCGATTTGAGCAACGATATTAGCTGTAGTCCTTGTCAAGCAATGCTCCATCTTATTCTGATGCTTCGCCGGGTTGTGAGCTCTGTCTTTGTCTCCTCCCATGCTCTCCGCAAACTCTTGCGGTGATGACACATGCAACCGCCGTGCCTCCTGTTACCAGCGCGACGATGGTAAAACACCATCCAGCACCGACAGCGTTGATAAGCGGTTGCAACGCCGCAAGGCTTCCAGCGGCGAACGTACAGCGGGCTATATCCAAGGAAGCCTGGGCTGTAGAAGGACGCGAAGGATGAAGGTCGATGATTAAGGTGCCACAAGCGTTGAATATGATTATGATCGATCCCCCCATAAAGAATTGGAGGATGAGGGGAAGAGATGGGTGTAGCTGGTGTTGTAAAATCCAGCCGTAGGCAAGAAGGGGCAGTGTTGACAGAGGGATCAGGTATATCATGCATCGCAATCGGGCCTGAAATATTGGGAAGGCTAGCCTCTGGGCCTCAGAAGTGTCTCTGCTGGACGTGGGAAGATCTTGTCGGATGGCGATGTACAGTTGTAAACGTATGACGAGGTTTTGGAACATGTAAGATCGAGATACAGCTGCGAGGATGTTTTTCATGCTTAGTCATTATGGACATTGATGGTCGTCCCATACTACATTTTCGGACTCTTTACGTTTCAATCTATCTAGAGCTCTCGAATCAGGAGCAGGAGGCTCATCCAGTCCCTATGCAAGGATGCCTGAGACAAGTCCATAGGTTTAGGCTAATAATTTATTCACGTCATGGAGATGTTGTTCGGACAGCTGCAGGTAAATGTCAGTCACGATTGTTGCTACCGGTCCAAAGTTTTAGTGCTAACGACGTTACATAATTCCAAAATAAATCTCAGACAAAAAGGAGCGTGGAAACCATGAAGACCTTTGCGATCTTGCTTTCCAAGCAGAACTTCTCAAAGTTATTCGGAATATCTAGGACTTGGCATCGTACTTATCACTGAGATAGCGCATGTCGTCCAATGTTCTGTAAAGAATGTCAGTCAGAAGAAACTTGGGTTCTCAGGAGCAGATCATACAACTGACGGCCGCTCTGGGAGGCGTCTGACCAGCCTTGACAGTGGGACAAGGTGTACTTCATGGCATACAAACGGTTGCGATCATCGAATTGCTCAACAGGTTCGCTCGGAGGCATATGGTTGAGATATTGACGGAAGTAAGGCTTTCCAAACCGATGATGACCGTTGCGCCACATGCCCAGCTCCAACTCATTATGTGCGTACATGGCGCAAGCGTCGAAGATGACAGGCATTCCAGTCTCAAGGTTGAGACCGGTATTTTCTTCCCACAAGTCCCCGTGTATCAGGCAAGGCTTCAAGCTGCGTCATCAGATTGAAGAGGTTCTAGGATCTGAGGGATTGTTCTTTGGATAAACTCCTTATAGGTAGCTTCGTACTCTGGTTGCGGGCCGTTGAGAGATATTTCTCGGTCTAACCACTCCGTCAACAACCTTGTAAAGTAGGTGCACCAATTACTTTCCCAAGTGGTGTTTTGTGGATTGGGCCCTTGAAAAGTAACCTGGTGGAAGCCGACTTGCCCTGTTGGGGATATGCTTAGTGTGTGGAGCTGGGCAAGGAGACGGCAGAAATCTGGAGGCTCTAAGACACGAGGGCCTAATTCGACATATTCCACGAGATGGAAAAAGGTCTTGGGGGAATCTTTTTGGAACCTCCCCCAGGTGATAGGCTTGGGTACGAATTCAGGCATGTAGAAGTAGATCTCTGTCATTGATCGATGCTCTCCTTCCATCATTCTCCTACCCAATCCTTCTATCGCACACTTAAAGTGCTGTTAACAAGCATGCACAAGGCAGCTTGCAATAAAGCAAAGTCTGATACCTTGAGAAATATGATTTCCAGTCTCCATCTAGGAACTCGATTGTGATTCGAGACGCTCGGGTCCAGGCTGCAGTGCCGAAACTGGTGGATTCAATGACTTTCGAGCCCGGGAGAGAGACTGGGCAATTTAAGAATACTATCGACCTCCTAGCGAGCGTCTGCCCACCTTTGATCACGCTTTCGTCTAGACTGAACCTGTACATCTGGGATCACTTCTTTAACAGACGTTTGTGGCTCACCCATGGCTGCTCCGGCAGTAAGTTGTCCTCAGCCTTGCGTGACATCCTTGGCCTGAATGTGAAATATGCAGTGTCTGCTATCTGCCCCACTTATTGTTGAACGCATGGCAATTTGTGATTTGCGAACTCATGTAAGGGTTGGGGTAGCCGGAGAAGAATGCTTCCACTCACGCGGTTAGTACATCCCTAAGTTGCGAAAATCTTGCAATGGTCGTGAGAACACCACAACAAATAACTTTCACAAAATATACCAAATAAATGACCTCTAGAAATTCATCTCAGGTAGAATTTTTACAGCAAAACCTTCCGTTTGCTGTCGTTCTTGTCAAGTTGCGACCCTGTCGCGCCTTTCGCGCCGCTGAATCCTATCTTGAAAGCGGCTCCGTCTAGAACATCGAATGGGTTCAGGTAGTTGATGTGTCTAGTCGGATACATCCCTAGCGTCCCAAGCGTCAGCTGCATGGGCCTGTCCATGCTGCGTGGACGTTTATTAGGCTTTGAGCGAACCATTCCACGAATTTGGTGATCAAGAAAGATAATGTGGGTGAGAAAAGTGTAAATGGAAAGCTATAGCCTGCTTTCATAGCTACTTGAAAATGTTGAAGGCAACGAATGACGATAGTTAAGGAAGCGATCGTTTTTAGTCCGCCGGTCTGCAGATATATAGCGAAGCACTGCAAATAACTGCAACTCTACACGCCTTGTGAACAGACATTTTTCGATAGACGCAGGAGATGACAGTCAAGGGACTGAAATTACTCTGACTGAGGTCATTAGGTAAGGTAGAACCGTACGCGCCTTATCTTTTAAGCAAAGGGAAAAAGATATCTCTGCCTAACAGGGCCGGAAGGCTGTTGGTGTTTACGAAGTAGCGCTACCTCAAACTTTCGGAGATAATGGAGAGTTTATTTTGGAGGTGCTGCTGTCACTAAAAGCGGCGGCCTGCGTGAGCTTCCGACGAAAGTGGGGGGTTTATTCCAACAACAACAACCCTAACATCTTGCGCTTATCAAGGTACTTGACTCACTGATTGTCAATGTCGTCCTCGCTTCCACAGCGAAGCTTACAGATATGGCACGCTTCCATATCGCCGCCGCCTTGGGCGCTGCGACACTGGCAATACTCGTCATTCTCCATTTGATTTCACATTTCGGTTTGCCCGCGCTTGATTTTATGCATCTTACAAACGATGCTTCCACCATAGGGTCTCCAACTAACCAGTATCCTATCAACCCGCCGTACAATGAGGGGGCAGAGGTCGCTAATGACGAGACTCTATACCTGTTAGGCGTGGGAAAGGCAGACATCACAGGGTATAGCTCTCGAGTCTAGAATTCGTGAATGCGGAAACAAGCTTACTTGTGAGCAGGCCTGTCGTGGAGATCAACATGATGGGATATGCAGATCCCGCGCAAGTTGGATCAGGTCTTCGGCAACGCCTCTACTCTCGCGCCTTCATTGTTGGTGATATGGTCAACCCAGAGGACCGCTTCGTCTACTTGGTACTAGACACCCAATCGGGTGATACAGCCATCAGATACGGTATACTTCAGGGGTTGTCGGAATTGGGACAAGAATACGCTATCTATGGACAAAAGAATGTAGCTGTTACAGGCACACATTCTCACTCAGGACCTGGAGCATGGCTCAACTATCTATTGCCCCAAATCACGAGCAAGGGGTTTCACATGCAAAGCTATCAGGCTATTGTGGATGGTGCAATACTCTCAATAAAGAGGGCGCATGAATCTCTTGGGCCGGGGCATCTAAGCGTTGGCTCAGCGGATATCCATGATGCAAATATCAACAGAAGCCCGTTCGCTTACCTTGCAAATCCTGAAGAAGAGAGGAATAGTTATGAGCACAGCGTGGACAAGACTATGACCATGCTTAAGTTTCAGAGTGCTGGGGATGGCAAGAATCTGGGTGTCCTGACATGGTTTCCTGTACACGGCACGTCAATGCTCGGGAACAATACATTGATCACTGGTGACAACAAAGGCGTTGCTGCAATCCTTTTTGAACAAGCTGTCCGGGATTCAGAAGACGCTGACGAAGGCTTTGTCGCTGGCTTCTCTCAAGCGAACGTTGGAGATACCTCTCCTAACGTACTGGGAGCTTACTGCGAAGACGGGTCTGGAGAAATGTGTAATTTCGAAGATAGCACATGTGGTGGAAAGACTGGGCCCTGCCATGGCCGAGGACCCAAGTTCAGGCAAAAGGATGAAGGCGCTTCCAGCTGCTATGAGATTGGAAAGAGGCAGTTCGAGGGTGCAAAATCTCTCTACGATGAGATGGCTGAGAGCGGCAAGCCCGTGCGAGGACCCGGCGTCAAGTCATTGCATGCCTTCCATGACTTTTCCAACCTTTCGTTCGAGCACCCAAATGGATCAACCGTCTCCACATGTCCAGCTGCACTAGGGTATTCCTTCGCAGCAGGGACGACAGACGGACCGGGCGCTTTTGACTTCAAGCAAAACAACACCGGCTCACCAAATGCCAACCCAGTATGGTCTGTTGTGCGTGGGTTCCTTCGTGAGCCGAGTGAAGAGCAAAAAGCGTGCCACCACTCGAAACCAATTCTCCTCGACGTAGGCGAAATTGAGAACCCCTACCTCTGGACTCCTAACATTGTCGATGTCCAACTGCTCCGAGTCGGCCAATTCATTATCATAGTAAGCCCGGGCGAAGCAACGACTATGGCAGGCCGCCGCTGGAAAGAGGCTGTCCACTCGTCCGCCGTTAGATCTGCCTTGACGGCCGGAGAAGATCCCATTGTCGTCCTCGGCGGTCCCGCTAACAGCTATACCCACTACATAGCTACCGAGGAAGAGTACGGCATCCAGCGTTACGAAGGAGCCTCCACACTCTACGGGCCCCACACTCTGAATGCGCATATCAACCTCACAACGTCCTATCTACCCTACCTCGACTCCTCATCCACCAGCAGCCCCCCTCGCGGTCCTGACCCACCAATTCACATCAACGAATCCCTCAGCTTCATCACTGGCGTCGCCTTCGACCGCGCCCCCTTTTTCAAATCCTTCGGCGACGTGCTCTCGGACGTCGAATCCTTCTATCCACCCGGATCCACAGCGAGCGTCACATTCGTAGGCGCGAACCCACGCAATGATCTCCGCCTTGAAGACACTTATGCTGCCGTTGAGAAGATTGACGGCAGTGGGAGATGGGTGCAGGTTAGGAACGACGACGATTGGAGCCTCATTTTCCGCTGGCGGAGAACGAACAGCGTACTAGCTACGAGCGAGGTAGAAATCACGTGGGAGATTGAGGACGATGCCGAGAGGGGTCAGTATCGGATCAGGTATGTTGGGGCTCACAAGACGCCGATTGGTGGGACGATTAAGCAGTTTGAGGGCGTCAGTAGTACGTTTGGCGTTACGTGAAGGATGATGTGCTAGTATGGCGTTTGATGGCAAGAAGGAAGCGGAGAGGCGGTTTGGGATCTGGTTTTACAAGCGAGCATATGAATGGCGTTGGAGCTCTACGCATCTGTAGCGAATTTTCGGCTATGTAACGCTGTCATATATTTTAAGAATACATTTTTGTATACTGCATCCTTTGAGAGCTCTGATCTAGCACGATAGGTCATCAAGTGAAAGTACTATTGATTAACACTACCTGGCCACGCTGGCGTCCTTATCGAAAGTACAATGAAATTAAAGAACACTAAAAGGCTTAAAGCCGTCTGAGGTACGAACGAACGCAAGTACCAAAGACGACAGCCCACTCATGATATTGTACGTGTTGTACAGAAGCAGCTTCTGTACAGGGGCTTCTGTACAAGGCAGCCTTCTTCATCTCTCCCTCTCTCTCCCTCCCCCCCCCCCCCACCCTCTCTCTCTTCTCATATCATATCCAGGTCTCAATCACCCACACAAAAAAAGTAAGAACCATCTTCCACAATCATTGAAAAAAATTCCTTCCATCCATCGAAAAATGAGAGCTCTCATCGTGTCGGTGTCGTATACCCAACCAACCACAATGCCCCATTCAGAGCCACTGATATCGCATCGTATCGTTTCGTATCATACCCTTCCACCACAACTCATCTCACCAATCCATTACACACATCCCCCCTCCCCAATAATAACAGTATCATCATCACCAAACAGAGAAACACCTCCTCTCCAACCCCTCACATTCGTACGTAAAATCTCAGTCAGTATTCAAAAGAAAGACCGGCCCCCCCCATCTACCCCACCCGCAGTCCTCGCCGACCGTCTCGGCTTCTTCTTCCTCGGCTCTTGATGCTGCGCATCTACACTTTGTATTCCCTCATCCCCATCCCCATCACGAGACCTGACTCGCGGCACCTTGACAGCCTGCGCCACTTTTTTTCCGCCCTGCGCCTGGGCTCCAAGCTTGACGCCCGAACGCAGTGTCAAGGGTGATTCATGCGCCCCTTTCGCCATAGCTCCCTTGAACAAACCCTCAACGCCATCCCCACCGGCGAGCTCATCTTCATAATCATCTAGACTCCCAGATCCAAGCTCGGGGCCTCCACCGCTCCCGCGCTCCGCACTCAGCTTAAGGCTATTAATAACATTCATCGTCCCCCTCTCCTTCACCTTCCCCTTTTGAAAAAGCAAACCCTGGCTACCCAACGCACTACCTTGATGCGAATCAACACCTCCAGCCGCCGCCGGAATAGTAGGGGGAGCGAGGACGACGATCTCGGAGCTCGGCGTTGCACGCTCGGGACTACGGCTCCCCAGCTTTGGACTCCTGAAGACGTTCATGACGCTTTTTCCTTTCGATTTGTGCGTCTTTGGAGTAGGGGTGGGTGTTCCGGGGCTATCGAAGTCAGGATGGGTAGGTGTATTGAGCTGGAAGGGCGTGATGGGGCGGAAGGAGGCGGGGTCCTTGCCATTTGCTGGTGTGGTTGGGATCGGAGCCGTCGTGCTAAGAGACGGCGTGGCTTGGAGTGCTTTCGGTGGGCTAAGGGTGAATACCGCATCGCTCTTCTTCGGGTCCAGATCCACACTTTTGCTTATTCCTGCATGACCCTTTAGCTGGCTGTGGCGCTGCTGCGTTGAAATCAGTGATAATTCATCTGAATCACTACCATCGAGGCTCATCGTGCTGCTATTTTGACGAGCGAGTTCCGGATGCGATTTCGTCTCTTGTATGTAGCGACCTAGCGCACTCTGGCCCTTTTGAGTGTTCATCGATGGAGAATTGGGGGCCCGAACTTCGAGACTGCCATCAGAGGCATCGTCGACATCCACATCGCTGTTGTACTCGGGCGTGAGATGGAGGTTGATCGTTGCAGGTGTTGCAGGAGTGTCCAATTGGACCTGTTGGATCTGATAGATGCGTTGATTGAGTGGCGTGGTGAATGAGGTATCTGGAATGCTACGGCGTGCATGGGCAGTCGCGTCGTGATCAATCTGTAGACCTTCGGGAACCACGTGGGGCGTAGGTACAGAGAGTCCATTGTCGCCTCCGTCTTCGATTGGGTCACGCGAGTATTGAGGTCGTTCCTCGTTCGCGGAGTAAGATGTACCAACAGAGGCCTCGTTGTTTTCTACCACGCTGATGGTGATCGAATTCCCGTCGTTGTCATGGAGCAGTGAAGGTTGCTCCTGGCCGAAGGAGTGGGGTGCAGCTTCGCAGGGCTCGCTGTTGACTTTCTCCTGCACCGGCTCGTTTGGTAACGTGACCTCAGCTGGCAATAGATTCTCGTGAGCAGTTTCGCTGTTCGGACCTTCCACCATCTGATTCGCGTCATCAGAGCGGAGCCCATCAAGGTCATAAGGACCTTGACGTCTCCCGAGCCACTCGCACTGCTTCTGATCTCCTATGGATCCAAGCCAACGACCGTTCGACTTCGGCACTCGCAGAGGCGCGACATCTGCGCTGAATGTTGGCCAGTCATTAGGGGCCTTTCCCGTAGATTCTTTAGCAGTGTTAGGACGTGAGTAAGCTAGAGAGTACTCAGCATAGCTTTCGTCCATGGAAATGCCCGAGTCTTGGTGGATCCCTCCCGGTGTGACTCCGTCTTCCATAGGAGATTTATCGGGCAGTGAGACTATTGTAATGGTGAGGGGATTCGGCTCGGAGAAACCTTCGTCGGAGTCATCGTCGATGGGACGCAGAACGATACCATCAGGGCCATAGAATTCGTCGATTTGACGGTCAAGTTCAGTACCATCGAGACCGTGACTTTCATCATCCTCATCCAGCTTCTTCGTCCACCTATCATCTTTCCTGGCTTGCTCGACGTCTGCCCGGGCTGCACTCCGCGCCTTTTTCACAATCATCAGTTTCCCTCCCGTGGCCCAGCTGTATTCTTCCTTCGCGAAGCCTTGGTTGGGCCTACCGACTGATTCTTGAGCGAGCTTGAAAGCGCCCTTGACCGAGCATCTAAAAGGGTCGTATTTCCAAGCATGCGCGAGAGCATGCTTTACGTGCTCCCTCAAACTTCTCAAGTAGGCAGATTCAGGGGGTTCAGCACTATATGAGGGAAGGGCATTAACGTTGCCAGGGTAAGAGTACGGCTTTTGAATGTGCTGGGACGCGAGCAGAGCTTCGAGTTCAGACCCCGGTTTCTCCACAAAGTCTGGCACAGACATGAAAGGCTGTACATCGTCAAGATTCGGGACTGCAGTGGGTCGTGCCTCGTACTGTTTCTTGTTCTTTGGGGGTTTCGATGGTACTTCATAGGGATTCACTGTCTTTATCAGCTTATTTCGCTCGTTTGTGAGGTTAGTCATCCCTGGTGTACCAACAGCAGGTTTGAGAACATCACCGTCAGTGACAAACTCAAAGCTTGAGTCTGGACACTCATAAGGGAATTGCAGAAGAGAAAGGGCCCCAGCTATCTGGTTCAGTCGCGGCCCAAGGGAATAAGATTGGAGAAAATGAAAGATTTTGAAGGTAACTTACCGGCTCGGGATTTCAAAGCAATTTCAATATCATGGTTGCTCATGTCGATCGAGCGGAGCGACATAACAAGAGGTAGCATTGTGGAAGGTATAGACCCGGACGAGGTTGCAGATGAAAGAAGCGTGCGAAGGTAGGTTGCATGGAGCAAGAAGAAAATGTGTCTTATAAGGCGCGGTGAGGTCAAACACCGTGCTTGATAGTGAGGTGTTGAGGAAAATCGACACTTTAGCCTGAGTTTGGGGCAACCGGCATTCACTCCTTGCAATCAAAATTCGAGCCTGAGACTTCCACTAAAAGTTCTGCATCTTTATTCGGAGGCTACATCTTTCATGAGCAAAGACTAGACCCGGTTCTCGAAACGTAGTAATGTTCAATAGTTCTACAAGCGGAAGCACCCATGCATACAGTGCAAGCAATCCTTTTATTCTTCATCGGCTGCTGTTAATCCACAATATTTGGCACCGCAGACGTGGTCATGGTCGTTCTTCAGATTTGTGAGGCCAATGAGCAGAAGGTTGCAGTTGCTTTCGCGGAATCATTATCATTCTTCGCTAACAAAACGCCTTTCAATGCATGGTATCGTGGAGAAAGATATAGCTGCTCGCTGATAATGGCTGGCATAAGCAGAATCCAGAGCCAATTTGGCAAAGCACATGGATCGAGTCTTCAGAAGGGTATGGCATTGTTGACAGCTCCCCCAGAGTCCACTGGAGCAGCAAGCATCCTTGTTAAATGTCATCAGCCAAACCCTTCCGCGCGTCGTGGCCCCAGCGTACCTCTTCCCCGTATCAGACAGGCAGCACCCGCACAGCAAAGATGCCGGCCAGCATATTACCTGACATCTCTTCAGTCAAGGTGACGGAAGTATTTTAGAGGTTCAGGCGTACGGCAGCGATGACAGTGGTCGCAAAGCCTAAGCCATGTCAGTCAGAAACTTCTCTATTTACATGTCTGGTCCACTCACCCAATGTGGGCCCCACAATCTTGCAATGGCAGGGATTCTGATCTGTTCCGCATTGGAAGCACACGAATGGAATTGGAAAGCAGTCCATTGATACTAGCTGATAGGGAAGTCGTAGGCCCTAGAGGGAGTATAGGTGGGTGTAGGCTGAGGGTAGAAGCCTTTCCCTCACATCTCTGGGCAGGAATCATGGAAGTCAGTTAAGCTTTCAAGGTCACGGAAGAAAGTGACGTGAATGCCGATAGCCGCTCACTAGTTTCTTGGCGCATCGGAAGAAGACAACCTCCTCGACCGTGCGACTACCCATTCTGTTTCAAGGGTTTCAAGCCCGCCGAATTGCGCAATTTGGATCAATCAGCCCAACTTCAGTCAGTCTAATCAAACAATGACTTGCATGGAAAGAAGACAAACCGCCCTCAGATTTATCTAAAAGACACCGCATGCCCGAGTTCGTGAAGTAGTATCACGGCAATTAAGAAACTTGCTCAAAGCAGTTGCGTCTCCGAAAAGATCTTTTCTCCACTGCCATGCTCGCGCAGTATCTCGAAAAGTTCCCACTCAGGCTCCACGATGATATTCTTAGCCTTGGTCCGGGTAGCGCTCTTTAGCTTCACCCCTACCTTGAAGCTAAGGAAAATGCTCTGCTGCCTTTCTCCATGTTCTCGCAGCCAATGGGATATCTGCTGCTCCTGTGTTGCGTTGAGCGGTCGTCCCTCGGCAGAGAACCGCTCCAGGCTGTAGCCAAATTGTTCGGATCCATCTTGCAGTGTCTGTCTTCCCCACACAAGGTGACACCAGAAAGCTAGCATTTCGTCTTCGGTGATGAATTTCGACGCCGAATGGATAGCTGATTGCGGGTGAGGCCCAGCATCTTGCGCCGAATCCTGCCAATTCTGTTTCTGGAGGATTGGGTCTATCTGGGGCAAAGGACCTTCGGTAGATTACCAGTGCTGGGTAACAAAGGTAGGTTGAAAGCGTTCGGAGGTATCATGGTGATGATTTCGTACGCCCCACTTGGCCGATGATAGGAGAATAAACCAGATGGATAGAGTGATGTGGAGCCCCATGGCAGCAAGAGCTATACGACGAGCCCGATCTGAATCCTCTTCCCGTATACGCGTGGGCGACGAATCATCATCTTGACGAGCACGGTGAGTATCATAGATCGAACGAAAGACGAATATGGCGAAGAATGCAAAAATTTGAATATGTAAGATTTTGCAGGCGGTATCGTAGGCAGCGTAAAAGCGTTCTTTGTTTATACCACGGAGTCCGTCAATCAACCAGTATCCCTCAGCTGAATTGAACGTGTTCGTCGTAAAGACGTAGAGCCCAAGAATCAAGACTATATGCCAGAGAGTATCCGAGGCTAGGAGGTAAAGTGCAGTCTCAGTGAATGTTCTTCGGGCCATAACTCTTCTGACCACCTCAAGGTCAGAGGTACGGCGAAATGGGAGTCGGTCCTGCATATTTTGTTGATGGAAAGTGAGGAAAGTGAGAGAAATTGCAACTTGATGGGAAAGTGTCTGTCTTGTTAAAACATTTTCTTGTCTTGATTCTATGGAAGAGGTTTTGCTGTCTAGGGTCTTACCTTAACTCGCTCCCTCAAATTTGCTCAGGCTTTTTATAGCCCCACCAGACTCATTTTGATCGCCGCGGCCAATGCATGAGGCTGGGGAGGACCGCCAGACCGTTTGGAATGTCCGTCCCATTTGGCAGCTTGTTTACAAAAAGGTGTCTCCGAAGATCCAGTGGGGGTCTGCAGTGCAAGAGAGAGTTTTCTCTGTTAAAGAAAGTGATTCGTCCTCCAATCTTCAGCCCGAGTAGGTTTGATACATACGTCTTAATAGAAAGTACAATGGCCGCTTATAATAATAAAACGAAGACCCGCCAACGCCGGTATGCTCTAATGCTATGCCTTGATAGTATCAAAGTGACTCTTCTCCCTAATCTGTGGACCATATCTGAACAGCACCCAGGGAATAGGCAACATGGTCAACGACAAGAAGCCGAGCAGACTGGTAGCCCATGCGATACCCAGTCTATCATACACTGGCAGGATCAAATTAGCAAATCTGCTCGTCAAATGGTCTTTGAGGATACACGACTCACTTTGCACAGTGAAGAGAGGAAAGGCAGCTCCTGCTGTATACCTGACTAGACCATTGGCCGCCAAAGCCGAGGCGCTGTTCAACGGCCCGTACACGTCGACCAGATACAGAGCGGCAGAGGTAAAAACGCAAAGATTGCCCCATGCGAAAGGAACCGTTGCAAGTAGCGGACTGATCCAGTGAATGCCCGGACGAGAGGTCCATGCAAACCAAAACAGGCCAACTGGCAAGCCGAAGCTACCCATCATTGCCGCATACAAACGATGTTCCGGCGCGACTGCGCCACCTCTGCCCTCTTTATGACTCTTCAGATATTCCTTCTGATACAGCAACCGGTCGATAAGGATGGTGGACGCTACTGATATGCAGCATCCGAGGCCAATGCCTAGAAACGTCAGGCCGGAGAAGCCGGTGTCGAAATGGTAGACGCCCCTGAAGACGAGAGGGAAGGCGTCGAAGAACCCAAAGAGCACTGAAAAGTTAAAGCCAGTGTATAAGCTTAAGAAGGAGACTATAGGCTCTGTGAAGATCATCTTGACGGGACGGAAGAGTGTGACTGTGATCAGAAATCTGACGGCTGCTAAGCCCGAGGGTCCCACTTTTGCCGGCGGAGGAATCCCCAGGCGTTTTGCACGCTTTTGGAGGATGATTTTCTTGTATGTCTCCCTCATGCCAAGCGAGTATAGGTAAACAGGGATCAAAAGGAACAATATTGGCCACTGTGTCCATCTCCACCCTTTGTACTGCGTAGCAAACCCTCCCACAGCCGGCCCAATAGCCGGGCCTAGGAACGGCGCAAGCAAGAACGCGGCCGTGGCAGCAGCGCGATGGACTGGGGCCCACATATCCACGGCCGTCCCCGCACCAACGGCTAAGACTGGTGATCCGAAAAACCCCGCGAAAAACCGAGTGATAGCCAAGGCGGCAAAGCTATTCGAAAAACCAGCGCCCAACGTGAACAGCGCTGCAATCGGCGCGGAAACAAGGTATACCACCCTCCGGCCCAGAGTCTCTGAGATTGGTGCCGCCAGAACGGGGCCGAAGCCAAGAGCAAGCACATAGAGTGAGAGAGGTAGTAGAGCTACTGTTGGCGAGACGTTGAATCTTTTCTCAACTTCAGGATAGCCCGGCGTGTATACCGAAGAGCCCAGAGTGACCGCAAAACCAAATAAGCCCGGGATGATCGTGTGGTATACACGCTGCGCCATGGGCCAGTTGACAGGATCCTCTGGATCATCAGGGCCCGTCCAATCTTGGGCCGTGACTATTTTTCCAAGCGCGTTTGCTTTGTCTAGGATTTCTGGCCCATCATCATTGGTAGTCCTTAGGCCCTTTTCTGCGACATCGACAGCATTGTGTTGTCTTCTTTCAACCGCGCTGGTCACTTCACTTCTGCTGGATGGTTTCATAGCATTCTCTTGAGACGAGTCACTGCTCAAAGTAGGTGTTGACATATCTGAAATTGCCAGAGAACGCGTATATAAAATCTCTTATGAATGAGCGGACTAGGTCCGAGGAAATGCGTGAAGGGGGGCATGGAGGCATATTAAAGCAACCACTTACTAAATGAGACAGCGGCATTAGATTGAAAAGCAATTTCGCCAGTAAGACCAAATTGCTCTCGAACACTTTCCCTTTTTGATTTTTTGTTGAGAAGCCATCAATGTATACCTCGGTGAAGATAGTAATCAGAGCCGAGGAAGATTAGCGATCACCTCGTTGCTTGTAGCCGAGGTATACGATACTTGAACTGTTTGTAAACCTTGCGCACTTCCAATATAGGTGGTGTTGCTTGTGACCTGCTGTTGACGAGGCTTTTGCAGACCTAGTCATCCTATGCACCATGAATGAGCTGCTTGGACTCTTACCAAGCATCTCACGTCCCTACCGACATCACGAGGACAATGACAAAGCACTTGTATCTGGGAAACGCAGTCTAGCTGAATCCACAAGATGGAGTTCAATCGGTCACTGCTTACCTAAATAACATGTAATGTGTTTGGTGTTTCAATTCCATGATCCTGCTCTGGCTACAAAATTTGGTATATGTTCTCGACGACAGTACTAACCTTGAGAGCTCTCATCTCTTTCCTTTTCGTTCCTCTGTGAATGTTGCCCAATATAAGTTGAAATATCGTATCAACTTGCGAAAAATTGTGTTTTCCTTTGGATGGTTGCGGGCGACCAAAGAGAGTCTTCTTTCGTTCTGCGCAAAGCACTCAAGATACTTAACGTTACCTCGAAGACAACAATAGACAGACCAAAACTCAGAATCCCTGATATAATTATCTTTTCAGATCTTGCCGTCAAAGATGCCGTCGAAAATATTCTTCCTCAAGAGCTCCAATCTCTCGATCCTTGCACACATTTGGGGATAACAACCAGAATGCGCTGGCTTTCATATGAACAAAAGGCAGCATTCGAAACAGGGAACACGACTATTATTTTGCCTAGAACGATATCATCTGAGGTTCTTTTCATTACAACTGCCGTATCTTTCTGGAAGTGCATCCCTTTCCAACTGGAAGAACTGAAAGAGTCTCTATGCATGGTTCTTGCTTGCCCCCCTCCAGACCAGAAGTGTTCCCTACAGGGTCCTAATCAAAAGAGCCATAGACTGCTACTCACAATACATACAAGAATCGCGCTTACTTTCACTGGCTCTCTGTTGCTTGATGCGCGGTCAAAAGCGAGTAATTGGGTCAGATTCTCTGAGTGACCAGGTGGCGAAGGGTTGAGAGATGCAAACGGTTTCCCTTAGTTGCCGCTTTGAATCATCTTGGGGAGTCAGAAGATAGTAATTGGCAGAATCTTGCTCACCCTTCCGAGGATGCCGAAAGGGGTCCACTTCCCTCGCAGCAGGAGCAAGCAGAGCAACGGCAAGATGCAACTGTATCGCTTGTACGCAGTATGGGCTTGGGGACGAGAGCTATTCATTACATTGCCTGTTTTCTGGCACAGTCTGGCAATGTCCTGTCCGTTGCTGCAGATAGATAGCTGCAAGTTAAGTTGTACTTTAGGTACGTACCCAGGTAGGTAAGAATCTAGAAGGGCCGGTAGAAGCAAACCAAGGCGCGAAGCTTTTCTAAGCGTGGCGCATTGTTAATCCTTCGTGTTTTCTCACACACTCTCTCCTTGCTCCGTGCTGAAGGATACTCCTCGATAATAAGAAAAGCTGTTCAGTCGGAGAAGTAATTCTACATTTTTGGAACAACAGTAGAAAACGAGAGAAAAATGGACCTGATATATATTGTAGTAGTAGTAGAGACAATGAGCCAAACAGTCGCGGGAGTTTAGGCTTCAAATTTCCAAAGTTAAGGTAGTTCTTAAGGTAGGGTAGTCCCCCTTCGGCCGTTTGATCGACCCCGCCGTGCCCGCTACGAAGCCAAACCCACGTTCTAAACAAGCCTCCAAGCCAAACGCTTCAGCCTCATTCAAAGCTACCTTATCCCTCTCTGGTTTTTACATCCATCCTCACTCACACCTTCATCGCCCGACGACGGTCTTTTGTCGGCAAGCAAAGTGATGTGTCCTGTCGTTCCCGTACAAGAATATCCGGTATGCTTCAACGGCTTGTGAAAGGGGAAAGTATTCTCGTGCATCGACAAGAATTCGAGACCGAACAACTCCGCGCAACTCTCCAGCCGACCCTCCCTTTCAAGCGTCATTGGCCTCTACTTCCAACCGTGCATGGGAGCTTGTATCGCTTGATCCAACCCTTACTCACTAGAGTACTCTCTAATAGTCATGGATATCAATCTTCTGCTTTCTCCCCAGGAAAGTCCTCGCGCTACCCCCGCCCCACCTGTCAAACCTACCTCCGCTAAGAAACCACGAAAGCCACGCTCAGCCAAAGTCAATCAACCCTCCCCTCTCGCCCACACCTCTCTTCCTCCTTCCAACTTGCCGCATAGCGCTGTCCTTCAAGCGCAAAATGCTACCCCGAATTCATCCGCCATGAGTCATGCTGCTTCAGGAATGCGTATGCCTGCTGGTAGCATATCCCCAGGCGAAGGCGTCCGGATAATCAGGCAGCCTTCAACAGCGGGAATGGATACATTAGCCGACCTGGCTTCGATGCAACATCATCAGCAAACGGCACGGGCAAATGCTGGTGGCCTGCGGAGTGCTGAAATATATGATCATCCGACATCGTCAGGAGCCATCCTCCCAGCTCTACAGGCAATGTCAAGACCAGCAGTCTCGACTCAACTAAGAGGAGGGTCACACGACATGGCAATGAACGACGTACCAGCTGAGACCCCTTCACCACGAAGATATTCGACCAAAGCTCTCTCGGAGACCGATCTGCAAACCGTCACACAGTTGGTCGAGCACCTCGCCGCCAACCCTTTCGCTTATGACTCTCATATCCAACTTATCAATGTTTTGCATCAAGGCCTATCAAATCATTCTCAGGTCCACTCACCGGCATCCTATGACCTACTTCAAGAGCTACAAAGCGCAAGAGAGACCATGAGCTCCAGATTCGCGCTAGGAGAGGATCTATGGGCGGACTGGATTCGAGACCAAATATTACTTGCGAGCTCACTCGAGGATATGATTTCGGTCATGGAATTATGTCTTAAGAGCGTGGAAGAAGAGCCAGGCAGCACAAAACTATGGCTGGCATATGGTCAATGGATGTTATCACTGTACAAGCAAGCGAACCCCCGTGATCAGAGGGTGTCTGGTATGGGGACAATTTCGGTGCGATACGAATTGTCTGAGGAAGATAGGATGGTAGCAAGAGAGGTCTTTAGCTGGCCGCAAATGATGGAAGTCTGGAAGCGTGCTGAACAAGAAACGAGATGGCGGATCAATGACAGTCACCTCATTTGGGACGTATGGACCGAACTCTTGATGCTAGAGCTCGCGTCGTCTCCCCTGCAGGACGCGATCAACGACACGCAGTATCACTTCATCAATCGCCTCCAGACGCCTCACGCAACATGGGATCAGACCTTCCAAGCCTATTCGAACTTTGTTTCTAGATACGACAACGCACAATATGAAGTCACGATGGTCACAGCGAATAGGCTGGGTTCAGATGCAAAGCAAACGTTCAGTCTACGCGAGGTGAGAGAATTTGAAATCATGCGTGCGAGCGAGAAGAATGATAGAGACGCCGAATTGAAGGCGTACAGCGACTATGTCGACTGGGAGCTCTCCCAAAATCGGAAGAAGCACATCTTCAAATTCGAATTAGCAAACGCTGTTTACCAACGGGCCACCCTTCGATTTCCTTCCAACTCGGAATTATGGGAAGGCTATGCTATGTTTCTGGTTGAGGAAATCACAGCTCACCGTCGTCGAAATATATCGGCCCTCTCAGTTCTAGACAAGGCAACCCGTCATTGTCCTTGGTCAGGAACCCTATGGTCACAGTTCCTCCTATCAGCAGAAACCAGCAATCTGGCATTCCCTGATATTGGAGACATTAAGCATAAAGCTACAAGTAGTGGCCTGCTTGATGCTGGAGGCTTGGAGGAGTTATTCAAAGTCAGCACCGCATGGTGCGGCTTTCTCAGACGGCGAGCCTTCCATCCGGACTCAACAGACGAAGACATGGACGTGGCAGAGGTCGGTATTCGGTCCGCGATTGAGGACATGGACAACATGGGCCGCACGAAGTATGGCACTGAGTATCAAGGCGACCCGGAATACCGCTTAGAAAAGATCTATATAAGGTATTTGACTCAGAGTCGGAACTGGGAAGGTGCCAGAGAGTCTTGGAGGAAGTTGATCTCGAAGAAAGGCGACAGCTACGAGTTCTGGCTTCGTTTCTATATATGGGAGATGAACACTTGGAGCAAGCTAGTCTACATTGAGACCGATCCCAATGGGGGTGGTCGACCCTTCAAACCCACCGAGGCCACGAAGGTACTGCAACAAGCTCTGAGACGGCCAAATCTAGATTGGCCGGAAAAGATCATTGAGACTTTGCAGCATCATTGTGAAGATAATGAGGATGCCGAGGAACTTCAGTCTTCAGTTGCACAAGTCTGGAAGGCTAAAAAGGCTGTGCAGAAGAGGAGGGAGAAGGAGGCTTATGTGGCTTATGAGAAGGCACAAGCAGAGGCATTCCGGCAACAGCAGCAGGCCTCGCAAGACCTAGCAAGCTCTCCAACTGACGGTCAGATTTCCAGCAAGCGGAAACGGGAGGACACGGATGAGGCAGGTTTCAGCAAGAAGAGCCGAGCAGATGTGGCCCAATCAGTAGAACCGCAGGTAGAAGAGCAGCATCTCGCCGCTCCTACGGCACTAAAACGTGATCGTGAGAATGCCACCGTCTTGATCAAGAATCTGGCCCCCGAGACGACTGAAAAAAGGCTGCGGCAGTATTTCAGAGATGTGAGTCCCATTGGCTTAACATCCGACCTCATTGTGCTAATATTCCAGCAGTGTGGCACGATCAACAGCCTAAAGCTCATGCCAGAAGCTAATGGTCGATCAGCAACAGCGTCCATCGAGTTCGATTCTAAAGAAGATGTTCTAACCGCACAAACCAAAGACATGAAGACACTTGATGATAGGGCAATTGAAGTCCAAGTTGGCTCAGGATCGACACTGTACGTTTGCAATTTTCCTCCTGTTGCTGATGAGGCTTGGATACGAGAGAAGTTTCAGCGGGTGAGATGCCTCTCTCAATTGAAGTCCCAAGTGGCTGACCGTTGCAGTATGGAGAGATTGTTGACATACGCTTCCCGTCCCTCAAGTTCGGTATGCACCGGCGCTTCTGCTACGTTCAATTCAAGCTATCAAAGGACGCTGAATCGGCCACTGAGCTTGACGGTGAGGACGTTGGAGACAACCTCAAACTCTTAGCCAAACTATCGGATCCCGGACAGAAGAAACCGAGAGAGGGTGCCATGTATGATGGTCGAGAACTCTATCTGGCCAATCTCGAGCGCAACATAACAAAGGCAGACATCAAACAAGCTTTCAAGAAATACGGCTCCATTGAGAGCGTAAGAATACCCACCAAGGTTGATGGCACTAGTAAAGGCATAGGCTTTGTTGTCTTCCGAAGTAAAGTAAGCTCGACACCACCAAATGTACTCTTGGTACCCTCGCTAACAGCTGATCAGGACGAGGCAGAAGCAGCCCTAGAAATGAACCTCACAATGCTTAGGAATCGCGTCTTGAACGTCTCGATCTCTACCAACGACAAGTCTAAACGCATGCAAAACCGGATAATCACCTCTACCACACCGTCTCAGCGCGGCACCACTTCCCCAGCTCCGCGTTCGAACGGTGCCACTAACACTGTCGCCTCGCCTACCCCTCCCAACAAATCCACAGGCCAGTCGAAGGTTGCCGAAATCCAGTCCCGTACCCTTGCACTTCTCAATATACCAGATACCGTCAATGACGCGCGGATCCGAGCTCTCACAGAACCTTATGGGGAATTGGTCCGAGTATCCCTCAGACCCAACCACCAGGGTGCCATTATCGAGTACAAAAATGAACCGTCCGTAGGGAAAGCGTCACTCGCACTAGAAGGGCATGAGATCGCTCCCGGAAGGAAAATACGCATTGGAACAGTCAGTGAGTTGAATCAGCAGAAAGCCGAATATCACAGCGATCGCACACCCGTCGGTGCACCAGCAAAGACCACCAACGCCCAGCTGCAAGGACCGACACCGATACGGAGGCCAGGTCAGCCTGGGACGAGAAGGGGCGGGAAAGGCGGGTTGGGTGTCAAGAGGGGAGGTGTAGGCTTGAGCGGGTCGAGAGCGATGAATGATGGGAAGGGTAAGGAAGCGGAGATTAATGGAACGGGGGAAGGAGAGGAGAAGGGAAAAGCGAAGAGTAATGCTGATTTCAAAGCCATGTTTCTGAAGAAGGACGGGGCGTAAATGAGCTCGGGTGGGCAGGTGAGATGGGAGTACTGGATGCCTTGCTTGCTTTGCTAGCTATCCCGGAGAATGGGTTATTGGCTATATAGCTCGCTCTATCGTAATATTCTGATCCTGGCACCATTGTTCTATCTGAATACATCTTTCTTCCTCGCATCCTTCTGACGGCTCAAAATAGCCAGCCATGTAGAGCGTACAACAAGACAGGTGGAATTTCTAAGCGGCGCAAATGCTCAAGTTGACGGAGGACTGACTGGCTGACTGACCGGTTTATTGTATTGTTCACAGATGTGAGATTTCTCCAGTCCACACCTGTCTTGTTCACTGTCTTGTTCACGCTCTAGCCATGAAGAAGGTTCGTTGTCGTCCTTGCTTCTTCGAGATCATATCACGTATTGCGAATGAACTGCTCCACCTCGAGTTTGTGTTTCAAAATACCAGCTATTTACCTAAGGTAGTCTATCTAATACTGTGCTATCACGCCACCGCAACCTGGCAGTGCATGATGGATTCTATCTATGTTCAAGGGGCAAAACAGACGTTGTTGGATGTTTCTGTGGTGGCAAGCTCAATGGGGGGCAAAGAGGTACGTACTACCTAATTTGGGGGCACTTCATCTTTCAGCTACCGCTTTCTTACCATTGGAATCAGTCTTCTGCTCAGCATCTACCATCTTCCTCTGAGCCGGGAACATCTCTCTGGCTACGGGCAGAATGTCCGCCATCCCAAGCAACGCCATCACATCCACCGCCACGAAACTGAGGCTGTTGTCCTTGCCATGCTCCCTCATGATTTCCGGCGTCCCAAACGCCTGGCCCGAGCGGGGCTTGTCGTGTTTCCTCAGAATACTATCAAATTTAGCGATTACCTGTGACCACTCCGGTTCCGGTTTGCCCATGAGCGGTGCCTCCAAGCCCATGTCTACCCGAATGTCGAGAAAGCCTGGCCATACGGCGTCGATTTCCGGGACTTCGGTGAGGATGGCATCGAGGTTGTCGATTGCCTCGATGGTTTCGATTTGGATAATGACGGCTGCTTGGCGGTTCAAGTTTTCGTGGATGGTTTCCTTGGGGTCGCTGGGGATGGCGCTGAGGCCGGGGATTAGGCGGAAAGGGGGCGCGGAGCGGGTGCCGCGGTTTTTGGCACCGAATTTGGCGGCGGAGATGGCGTGCCGCGCTTCGTCGACGGTGTTCACCTGGGGGATGATGACCGAGGCTCCGGCGTCGAGGGCGAAGCCAATGGCCGCGTGGTCGTGGCCGGGAACACTGACGTTCTTTGTCAGAGGTAAAGGTTCAGGTAAAGAGTTAAGCAACGAAGTCGAAGGACATACCGGACCCAAGGGATGGTCCGACCCTCACTCATGAACTGCACCTCGTGAACCATCTACTCAGAGTGTCAGGCAGAACAGCACTGAAGCGGATCTTGTTCGTACTGTGGTCATAGTTTCAACGCCACAAGAAGAATGCTCCCAATCGATCCAAATGGCATCGAAACCTAGTGATGCGGTGAACCTTGCGGTGGGAACAGTACTCAACCCCAGGTACAGGCCAATGAGCGGTGGGATCTTGCCCTCGTGGGCATCACGTATCGCTTCACGGACATGATGGGGCTGGAATAGAGACGTTGCTCGGTAGGCTGCCATGCGCTTGCCGGCGGAGTATTCTGCGGCCCTTGTTGTCGCCATTGTCTGCGGATCTGAAGGATGAGTGGATATAGTGGAAAGAATGAATGTTTGAATTATGAGCAGATTGTTTTGGTCGTAGCGATAGCAACACAAAAATGTCTGGACGGGCAATTGTGTTCTTTTATAGAGGGATTCTAGAGCGGCAAAGGATTCTCGTGGCTAGATTGTTGGATTATTAACGTCGAGGGATGACCATGCAGCTACCCGAGGTAGAATATGCCAAATACATTCTCGGGTTCAAAGCATCAAAGTGACAGCCGACCCAGCGCTGACCACATTTCTAGGTTTGAAAATCTCACTCGTATAATCATATTGAGTCAGCTGGGCGAAGTTTTGCTGTTGATTCTATCCGTAAGCATGTTCTTGTGTACGAGTGTGTTAGGTGGCATGAACTAGGATCAGGCCTTTGGACTCCAGAGGATCGCCAGCGGAAGGCCTCGGGCTTGAGGGTAAGATTACGAAGACGTGGGTAAGGTAGTATTTGTTCTCTTGGCTGATCTGCCGTTCGCAAGGAAGATATAAGTGCCGATGAGCCCAAAGAGTTGATCGTTGTAGTCCCCAAAGACTTGGTCGTTACCGTCTCCAATCGAGGCCAGTCCCTTTGATGACGAAGCGCGCTTCTAGGCAGCTAGTGTCAAAGATCCGCGTTCTCATGATTTCGAGGTTACTCGAAGTTCTGAAGGCCTTCGTGATCCAGATCCTACCTCGAGTAGGTGCTCGTGCAAGTATCCCACAACTACACTCAAAATAGGCAAAGGTATTATGTCCGAGGGTCAGCCGTATGTAAATCTAGTAGATTTCTAGGGTACTGTCAGAAGTTGAATTGTTACGTGTTGTAACTTGAAAGCAACGGCGGCAACCTTCCGGTACTTCATCCGATCCGATACATGTCGCGTACGCCGGCTCCAGCGCGTTTAGTGTAATGCGCCGCCGACCGCGTTTCTCCAACTTCGCAGCGGCCATCGAAGATCTGTCTGGCTTCGTCCGCCAAAGACGTTAAAAGATGAAGACTGACAAACTTCCACCAACGTCTTCGTTGACTACACTGAGTTCCTCGCAGTCAGCCAAAGAGTTGGACAGTCCCACAGACTCTAATGGCCCTCTGCCTTCATATCGCGCCGTCAGAGCTCTACCCTATGAGCTCCGCGAGCATTGTATGATATATTTTGAAGAGGGCCTATACTGCCAAGCATTGAGCCTCCTAACCACACTCTTGACATCTGGGTTCACCTCTAATAGCCCACTTCCCGCCTTCCTTCCACCGCCTCAGTACATCGCCTTAATCGCAACCCTTGCCGTCCATCCTACACTGACAACGCGGGCGAAAACCCTGGATCGAATCCAAGCCGCAAACCTTGCGCTTCGATACCTGCGGTTGCTGTTGAAGCACGCTGGTCCAATTAGAGGCAATCTCAACGAAGCCTTCTATTTCCCTAGTCTCGGTCTCCTATCGCGGCGCGGTGGCAATGGTAGGAGAAGAAACACAAGCGAAGCGCTGAACCCTTCCGCCAATGGCAGTGAGGGTATTGATACCGAATTGGCGAATGCGGGGTCATTATGGGCACGGGCCGAAGATTTCTGGCAGGTTGTCGGGTGGTGCTTCAATTGCAGTATCCTGCACGAACGACGGTGGGAGAGATGGAGTGCATGGCTTACATACATGCTCGAGGTGCTTGAGGCTGACTGGGACGCACGAGAACATGGAGAAGGGGAGGAAGCAAGAGAAAAAAGCTTGATAATAAAATATATCAACTCGGGAACGACGACTGTGGGGAGGCATCGAAAGATATTAAGAGCCGTCTTCGCAGACGGACGAACCAAGTCAGTTGCGGAATTTGGCGAAATATGGCACAATGAAACGAAAGAGCTGAAGCAGGACACGGACATCAAAAAGGCGGACAAGAAGATCGATATCGAAGCCGACAACTACGGCGACTACATGGACGACGAAAACGACGAGGACCTGGAAGATTCACCAGACGAGGCACCACTCTCGCCCACCGAACAGCCACCCCAACCGCACGCCTCCACCCCCAACGTCGCCGAGTCCCTCGGCGGCATGGACGCCATAACCCTCCGTCTCCGCCTCCTCTCCCTCCTCTCCAAAGTCTCCGCCGCCCTCCCCACCGACTTCACCGACCTAAACACCCTCTACGACACCTTCCTCGAGCACTTCCGCTCCCTCCCCCTCCCCGCCTTCTTCCTCCTAATCTCACCGACTGCCCTCCGCGTCTTCACCCCCGCCGCCGCATCATCGCTCGCACAATACATATTGCGTTCTCTCATCGCGGCTTCCGCGCCATTACCGCATAACGACAACATGTCACAGGATATACTCGAAACGAGCTATCTGCCTTTTGCGGCAAACAACGCTAGCGTCGTGGATAATGCGAGGGTGAGCTTGTGCATTGAGACGCTGCTGCGGCTTGTGGATAAGCATGTGGGATTGGCGTGGTCGCCTGGGTTGCAGGAGGCGGCGGAGACGGGGATTAGAGCTAGAGCTGCAAAGGCTAGGAATGTGAAGGTGAAGAAGAGGCAAGTGAAGAAAGGGACGAGTGGGGATGGGGGGGATGATGGGGTGTGGTTGGCTGGTAGTGCGGAGAGGATTATGGGGGTCGTTGAGATGGCGAGACCGTAAATGGTACTTTTGCGTTTACAATCTAAGGAATGCATTTGCGCAGATGCCATCTCCATCGCATATAAATGCACAAAGAATTTGAAGCGATTTGCAGGCATATGCTTGATAAACTCATTGTTTGATCTTGTTCGACTCATAACCGCCAATGCTTTTTTTTTCCAACGCCGATGCTCGCTATGTTGGGTATCTGGTGCAGTGAAACTCCGTCACGGTACTCACCGGGAACCAACCCGAAAAGAATATTAATGCCGCATGATAAAGAAAGGCAACTCCCCCCCAGCTCACCCCCGTCTCGCAAACCCCAAAGTCTACCACTCAAGCCTTCCTCCCCAACCCCCTAACCCACTCCAAACTCCCCCTCAACCCCTCACTCCCACTCCCACTCCTCTCACTCCCCCCACTCCCCTTACTCCCCCCACTCCCCCTCCTCCTCCCCCACCCAGCCCCCGCCACAACCTCATTCCCCACGCCCCCCCTCCCAACATGATAAACCGGCACCGCGCCCACCTTCCCCTCCTTCGCCAACTCCTCGTCGAAGCTAAAGATGCGCCGTTCCTCGTCCGCATTGTGCATGTTGCCCGCGCCGCCCCGGCCCGTGCTGTAGTGCGGCATGCCGTGCGTTTTTGTGTTGGTGGAGTGCAGGCTGTGGGTGTCGCAGGGGAGGGAGGTGGGGGGGAGAGGGTGGCGGGTGGAGCGAGAGGTGGAGGAGGTGGAGGAGGTGGTGGTGGTGCGGTTGCCGGCGCCGCCGCGGCCGAAGGGCATGGTGCGGGGGTGGGAGGGGGTGGGTTCGTGGAGGGTGAAGGAGGGTGCCGGGGAGGTTGACATTGTGGTGGTTTTGTGGTGGTGGTGGTGATGTGGTAGGCCGATTTGGTTTGGGAGGCTGGAGAGGTGTTCGAGGACGAGGGCGTCGCTCATGTACGTGCTATGTTGTGTGAGGAGAGTTGTTGGATGATTTGTGGGTAATGTGTGGGTCTTAGTGTTCGAGTGGATGTCAGACAGGTAGGTGGATGTCTTTGGATACCGATTGAATAATGACTGTCTCGTTGAATATGAGGATGATATGAGTGTGGATGTGGATGTGATGTGTCTGGTAAAATGATCAAGGCAGGAACAGTGGCACTGTACCACCTTTATATACCCCTTTGCTCCATCGGAGGCACCGTCCGGCTAATAATGATTCGAATGACATGTTGGAAGGCTTCTTTGAACCTATTCACCTTACTTTGCCGTTAACTGATGATACTAATCCGTTAACTGGAAAGACCACTCAGATTCGAGAATTTCTCACGAGTGCGTGACCCGCATACAAGCGACCGAAGGGGACGCGCCTTGCAGTTAACGGCAACCGATGAGGTAAGTAAGGCCTAATATTCGACAAAGCGGCGTCGACTTTTCAGGGAACCTCCACTGAAATCTCGGGCTCAGGGTCATGCTGCCGAGTATAGCCACAAGGGACACGGGAGAATTTCCCACTCGCTGCTTTAGAGGAAATATACGAAAAGGCAAAACGTAATTAGAACGATTTATGGCGTAAGCAATATCCAGTCATCGTTCAGGCTTTGAGAGCACGTTGTTACAAGTCGCCATTTGCTCATTTTTGCAGCTGACGCTTTGATGCGTCTTGGCTTGGGTAGGGATAGCTGAATGAAGGTTATGTTGGATGATTTTGCATATTATGGGGGTAATGGGAATTCAACGCGCTGCCTACGTTCAATGGAAGAACGTGACCCTTTAATTGGGTGCCGTAATAACACTGCACAGTCTCAAGGCGGCTTGCATTCCTTGACCTGTAAAAAGCTGTAAGGATTCACAAATACATCCAGCTGCATATTTGAAGCTCTCGCTGTTCCCATGCTCTAAGCATTCCTCGATTCATGTTCGTTGTTCGCCATTCAACCATCCTTTCCATGCCAGCTTGGATGGATCTGCCCTTAAGATCTGGCGCTCCTATTTAGTGCGTTTCCCCGCATACTAATGACCAGGCACAACCTTCCGAAACCTGGGGTAGAAACCCAGACCAACGTACGCAACCTTATGAGTGGTCAGGAACTCCGAAGGCCTGGGCCCCGTATCCTCGAGCTCCGCAAGTGTTCCCTCGACGAGTCATACTTCGTAATCGGTGTAGGCCCCCCCCTTTACACCCAAAAGACCGACCTGTCGCCTATCCTCGTGACCGAGTGCTTTCCATGGTTGACCACCGTGATGGAGAAGCTGTAGACTGACAGTTCAAAATGTTCAGCCTTCTAATTGAATTTCGTATGAATGATCTCGGGATTCTCGTGCCAGTCATCGATATTGACCCACATCTACCAGTGTACGTCAGCGCTTCATCCGGCTCTGTCGGGACTGAGTGACTAACCTTGCGAAAAGTACTCAACCCAGCAAGGATACTCCCGCCAATCCAAGTACTATATTTCCTCTCTGGAGGAGCAAAAATCTTGATTCTCATGTCCTTGACCGCTAATCTCTGCACCTCATGCAGCAACCGGTCTCCGAACCCCTTGGTCAGGGTTGAGCCCCCCGACAGTACGATGTTGCCAAACAGGGATTTCCGCAGGTCCATGTCCGTCCGATTAATTGCATCAACAACGATTTGATGTATCCCAGGGTATTCGAGTCCAATGATCTCAGGGTCGAACAGGATCTCAGGCGCGCGATATCTCTCCGACCCGATCTATTCACCCTAAGCATCGTACTTCTCAAGACAAGAATGCTTGAGAACGACCCACCTTCATCCTATTCCCATCTGGAAGCGTATACTCCACAACCTTGCTATCTGGCCTTCCAGCATGCTGCATCCACTCCTTCTCCTCTTTCCTCGGGTCCAACGCCACGTATGAATGCTTCTCCTTGATGGTCCTCACAATCTCCTTCTCCGCACTCGTGTGAAATACATAGCCACTCTTCCTAAATAGCAATTGCATGTATTCCGTCACGTCTCTTCCCGCGACGTCAATTCGCTGTATACTGTTCGGCATCGCGAAGCCTTCGTAGACTGGTACTGCGTGTGAAACACCGTCACCTGCGTCCAGGACTATACCTGTTGTACGACCAGACGCGTAGAGTGAGAGGACGGCCTGAATGGAGGTATACAGTGCCGGGACATTGAAAGTTTCGAAAAGGATTTGGGCGGCGGTGTCCCGATTCGCTCGGGGATTTAGGGGAGGCTCTGTGAGAAGGACCGGATGCTGTTGTCACGAAGAACCTCAGTCAGCCATTCTCTGGCAGCAATCCCTGGTTTACAAGCCAGACGATCTTCTGCGGGCAGCGTACCTCCTCACTCAAAGTCTTTAGCTCTTCCTGATACACAAACTGCCATATCCTCTCCATATCATCCCAGTCTGTAACAATGCCATGTTCCAATGGATATCGAATCTTCAATAACCCTCTAAGCTCCTCCGCTCTTTTCCCGATAAATACATCCCCTTCTAGAGCCCCAGCCAACACCCTCAGATGCTTTGGCCTACCCACAAACGATGGAAAATAGCACTTGGGGAGATCCTCGCCAGCGAAGCCGGCTCGTATCGTTCCACTCCCATTATCTAGCACTATGGGCGCGTTGTGGAGCGTCTCTGTCATGATTGTGGGGATATAATAGCCTCAAACTAGCAGTTATAGCGGCAGGTGGATACTCAATAACGCTAGTAGAAAGCATTTCGAGTTGTGAGTAGCGGAGTTGTCATGCTTCTAAACATTGTGTATCATAGAGAGTGTCTAGCAGCGTTGGATTATCGAAGGAGACGCGGAGCGCGATGCCAAGCCTTGGGCAAACCAGACCAAAATGGATCGTTCTCGTTAAGGTAGCAAATAGCTATCGAGACGTAGCAATATCGATTTATGTTCATTTAGCCCGATGATATGATTGAGATTCATCCCGCTACAACTGTCACTTTACCGGCAACGCGCCCCTGGCCTACTCTTTGAGACTCCAAGGAGGCTATATGTTGCATCACCCCGGTGGGTCGTGCATATCCATGGCCATCCCATCACCCCGATGGATATGACGGATATCCAT